>KN362192.1:0-11514 GCA_000785685.1 Uromyces viciae-fabae
TTTTTTTTCTTTTTTTTCTTTTTTTTCTTTTTTTTCTTTTTTTTCTTTTTTTTCTTTTTTTTCTTTTTTTCTTTCCTTTCTTTTTTTTCTTTTTTTTCTTTTTTTTCTTTTTTTTCTTTTTTTTCTTTTTTTTCTTTTTTTTCTCTTCTTTCTTTTTTTTCTTTTTTTTCTTTTTTTTCTCTTCTTTCTTTTTTTCCTTTTCTCTCTCCTTTTTTTTTTCTTTTTTTTCTTTTTTTTCTCTTCTTTCTTTTATTCTCTATTTTATTTTTTTCTCTCTTTTTTTTTGTCATTTAATTTCTTTCTTTTCTTCTTCTTCTTCTTTTTTTTTTTTTCTCTTTTATATTTTCTTTTCTCTTCTTTTATGTCTTCTTTTTACTCCTTTTCTCTTCTTTTATTTTCTCTGTTTTTTTCTATTATTTTTTTCACCTTTTTTTTTTTACCCTGTTTTTTTTTTGTTTTTTTCTAAAAAACACCCCCGTGGGGGTTTTTTTCTAAAAAACACCCCCGTGGGGGTTTTTTTATTTTTTTTTCCAGGGTATCTGACACAACACCCCCCCAAGCAAAAATTTACTAAAACAACACCCCTGGCTGTCATATCAAAGGCCAGGCTGTTGTTTTAGTAAACCAGGGGCATTATTGTAGCACCCCCCTTTTTTCATATTTATTGTTGAAATTATAAGTCTAGTCATGACTGCCACCTGATTAGAATTATATCTATATACAAAATTCCATTTTAGTTATAGTGATATTTAGTTTGAAATTAATTTAGTTAGTTTCAAATTAATTTAGTTAGTTAAAAATTAATTGAGTTAGCTTGAAATCAATTGAGTTAGCTTATTATCAGTGACATTAGTCTTTCAGTTAACTAAGAGATAGTTTCTGAAGTCAGTTTTTAGTTACTTCTAGTTGGAGCCCAGTCTAGTTTATTTAGTGCTTCTAGTTGAAGTGTAGTTTAGTTTAAGTATTGCTTCTAGTTGAAGCTAATTTTAGTCAATTTCTGTCCAGCACTTCTAGTTCATGTTAGGTGTTAAGTTTCAGTGAATCAAGAATGATTATATTCAATATTCTAATTAGCCCACCCACAATTGTTGGGGTGTCTGTTTTTCCTATAAGTTTAGGAAACGGCATGTTGTAATTAAAAACATTGATTCAATAAATCTCATTCTTTTTTCTCAAATGAGTCAATCCAAGTGATTCCCCATCACTTTTCACTCTTCCCTATTCTCTTACATTTCCTCAATTAGCTCAGTCATTAAAGCATTCAGCTTTTTCCCATCTTCTATTTTTGTCCTATCAGTCCAAAAATCAACATATATTATATTATTTTTATTTTTTGGCTATTATAATATGAAATCATTAATTCATACACACCCTCATATTAAATTCCACCTAAAATGGCCATTTTCCAATGTCTTCAGGGCTTTTCAATACCAAAATTTTTTTTTTTTTCTTTTTTATTGATGAATAATCTGAAATCTTGAGTTTTTTTTTTGGGCTGAAATTAAAGCTTGGGGGTTGATGTCAACCACTATCAACTTTTTTTCCACGGGACAGGGCCCTTCATAAAGTTTTGGGGCCCTCTGCAATTTTTTTTTTTTTTTTTTTTATTAAGCCGTGTTTGTTTCCGGCATATACCGCGCGGTATCCAATATGCAAAATGGTCTCATATTGCATTTTTTGCCGCGCGATATGTTCCGACCGCCAAGATAGTAAGATGAGTGGTTGGGTATATCGATATATTTATGTTTTGCCAAACATTGCGCGATATGATATTATTTCAAAAGGTATATACCGGGCGGTATATGCCGGAAACAAACACGGCCTAAGTTTTTTGGGGTCTAAAACTCTTTCAATTTTTTGGACAAATATTTTTTGGGGTTTTTGAGCCCCAAAGATTCATTCTGTTTGTTTTGTTTGTTTTTGACAAAAGTAGTTTTTCAAAAACCACCTGTGTTTGCGGAAAACTGTGTGCACGCGGTTGAAACCGCGTGAGTTTTTTGGCACATGAATTTAGTAATGCCCTTATTTTACCTTATTTTATTGTATTATATTTATTTTATTTTATTATATTTAGTTTATTTTATTATATTATATTTATTTTATTATATTTATTTTATTTTATTATATTTATTTTATTTTATTTTACTTTTTTTATTTTTATCTTATTTTTTATTTTTCTTGTTTTCTCTATGTATTTTTCTTGTTTCGATGCGGCATGAAGCAGCAAGAATACTTTTCATGCCGATCCCGTTTGAATTTCGTTTTTGCCTGGCCACATAAATACATGTCGGGCTTGGTCCACCGTACGTATATCCCCGTGCCAACTGCCGAAATGAAGTTCTTCTGGTTCCGGTGTCCAACAAATGCTAGCCATTGATTGATCAAAAAAGATCTTTGGTATCTGATGCGGAGCGATCACTATCAACTCGAGGTCTCAAGTTGCTGCGACTGAACAACAATTAAATCGGCCTGACATGTTTCTCCGAGTGTAACAGACAGCCTCGGGGGGAGCCGTACAAAGGTTTCAATCGTTTCACTACAATACTGTAGTTAGGATCGCTTGGAGGCTGACCCTCGATCGCAATTCTTAGCGTACTTTGCTTCATCGATGTCTTAACTCCTGAGACCCAATCCATCGTCAGTCGCATTTGCGGCTGCGAGGATACGATAACAGCAACTACTTCATGTGATAGCTGTTAGGGCCTTAATGGTTACGCTTTTCATTCATATCACCTTCAGTTTGCTTAACCTGATATACCTAAATCAAATTCATCGGGGGCTGTTCTCTCGAAAGATTGTCTTTATTCCACCTTTTTTTGAGCAGATTCTAAGCCTGTATCACAGACACATCCATCCATCTGTAGTATACATTCAACCCACCTGCAAAACGCGTTTCAGAGACACAACATTTTTCTCAATGATGAAGTAGCGCAGCTACATGAAATTTTACTTGAAGCTGATCGCTTGAAACATTCGAGAAATATCACCAGACGAGTTAAAACCCAGGAAAGCAAACAAGATAAAAGAATATCAAGACGCTATTCAAGTTACGACAGGTAGCAACTTCTGTACACCCCTGTCCTCCCTCTGTAATACCAGAAGTTGAAGAGCCTTTTCAGCGTTTAAACGGCCTGCAAACTCTCGACTGACCTTCCAACACAACGTCAAATATCCCGACCCACCATCCCAGCTACCCTTGCCACTCTTTCGTTCAAGTTCAGCCTCACTCTGCGTTACCAATCCCGTTTTTCTTTTTGCTTGTCGCATCCAGCTGGCGGGTAGGAAACGAGTAAGACGCGGCGCTGATTCAGGAAAATTGAAACTTAACCTTCTTGCTCCGCCTCGCACGTCTAAGGTGGTTGTTACGCCGTTTCTTTCCCCTCTCCTCAGCGCAACCTCTCGGTTTGCAATCGGCTCTCTTCAAACTCCTCATTTCAAACGTTTCGCCCGGACTCCCCGCGTTTCTAAAACACTGACGCCTCAAACTCAATCAGGCAAAGGTAATATTCTGAACAACCATTCCTTAATTCCTTTTCTTGTTTGCCTGTCACTCCCTGTTGCATGTAGGGTCGCAGCCACTACCAGTCGCAAAGTTTCTCTTTCGTGACTTGAAGAAAAGCCTAACAACTGTTCTCATCGCAGAGCACAATACACCTCCATGTTGGATAAGGGGTCGTGTGGTGATGGGGCTGAATCTATGATATATGGGTCAGTCTCCGATCTCATCACAGCTGTATACAAGGTAACTGGTGGACAGGAAATACTGCAAACATGAAGACGGGTATAGCCCTCACTATTATCCACTGTTTGGATTTGGCGAAGTGAGAACGAGGCATCACTCTCGATGAGTTCATGACCCATTCAGCCTTACCATACACATACTTACCGGGCGAATCTCGTGATGAGAGCCTCCTCAACGAGCAGTCGCTACCCAGTTTACTCTAATTGTCCATGTCCTATCACTTCATACAGCTATTATGCTCGGTTTCCATCTTCACTTAACTTCTCAAATTCAAAGTAACATTTTCCTTAAGTGCCAACGAAACCCTTAGTGCTACGTACCGCCCCCTCAAAGAAATAATTTTCCCCTTCCATCTTCATTTTTCTTTGTTTCATATTAAAAGTTCATATTTTATTATTACAAAATTGCATACGTTTTATCTCTCTAATTGGCTACCATTCTCCGCAATTTTCTCTTGCCCCTAGTTTCAGCTTCATTGTCTATCTTTTTCTTACATTTTTCATTACAGTGTCCTTGTTATCAACATGCTACAGGCGCCCTCATGCCATGATCAATCGTTTACTAATTGTTACCCTATTCAATTTTCACAATGTTTGATGGACGAACAGATGGCCCAGGCACAGCAATTTTCGGGACCAACTCCCGTACATGTTTTGCCAGACGGAAACTATGCACCACCAGTCTTCATGCCTGGCATCCCTAGTCAGCAGTCTATGCTAGAGGCAGTCGACAAGCTCAAGTATTTCCTCATCACCGCCCCCTCCACCTTCGACAAATCGCCTTACGATCCAAATGACCCAGTTGCACGAGAGGAAAGATGCCTCAACAGATTCCAGCTTCCTACAGGTGAACTAATCTCATGCGTGCTATGGAACAAACTATATCATGTAGGTTTTTTCAAGTCTACACAATGAATGTGAGGATCCAAATCGAAGTCGATTCTTGTCTGCCACAGGTCTCTGGTACAGATATTGTCCGTGCGCTGCACTTCAGATTCGCTGCCTTTGGTCGGCCAGTACGGAACGCCAAGAAATTTGAGGAGGGTATCTTCAGCGATCTCAGAAATCTCAAAAGCGGCACTGATGCTACGCTCGAAGAGCCCAAAGTAAATGTCATACTTTCTTCGATGCTAGTCGAAAGCCTATCACACTTGCTAACTTGATCCAATTTCATGGCAGTCGGATTTCTTGGAGTTATTGTTCAAGTACAACTGTATCAGAACTCAAAAAAAACAAAAGGTCTTCTTTTGGTGGAGTGTGCCCCATGACCGCCTTTTCCTCGATGCACTCGACCGAGACTTGAAACGGGAGAAGTTAGGGGTGGAGCCCACAACAGAAGCAGTAGCCGAACCGGCTCTGAGTTTCGTTTACAATCCCAACAAAAGTCTCTTTGAGCAATTTACCGAACAAAAATCCCTGGAAGGATCCGAGGCTGTTGCTTCCAATGAAGCAGAGGTACGCACAGAAGAGAATCTGCAGAACCCCCACCCGCCGGTGATTGTTACCGAAGCGGGTGAGGCTGGAGAAGGATTGTATCGCACTAAACGAAGACCGTCCCAAATCACTACCTCTTCAGGAAACAACCCGTCCAACGACAAAGGTACCGCTGTCCAAGAAGCGGATGGTTCTCAGGTTTTGCTGGTTCCTCCTTCAAATAACATGGCTTATCGTTCCGCCAGTGGACTCAGTAGCATCGCCTCCGCTGACGAATATCAAACTTCATCACCATCAAGTCCTGCTACCGCTGTCTCCTCAGCAAAGATGATCCCAGGTATCGCTGATCCCAATGCAAGCTCTATCTTCGGCGCCTTTACCCTCTTCGAAGGTTCCCCTACTTACAAACAACGACGCAAACCAGGGCAGAAAAGACCCACCAAAAAAAGCGAGAGCTCGCCCGGCGTCGCCTCTCACTCTGCTTCCCCGATGCCTGGCGCAGAGTTTGAGGATCATTATCACCCCCGACCCTCGTCTTCCTCTGGACTCACTGTACCGGCCATCTCTACTCAACCTCTCCCCGGACATCCATATCATCAGCCGTACGATCGCCATCTGCGCCCCTCGCCCATGTCTCCCCATCCTTTATCGGCGGTATCAAGTAGTGGTGAATTTTCAGTACTGAATCCGCTTGACGGTGGAATTTCGGACGCCAATTCTACTTTTCAACATGAACAAGGAACATTTGGGGCATCTAGGGCGTTCTCTTGCCCATTGTATTCATGCGGGCGGCTATTCAAGAGATTGGAACACTTGGTGAGTAACCCAATCTCACTAACTCCAAACCGCTTTACTGATCTTCTATCATGTTTTTATAGAAACGGCATCTAAGAATCCACACTAGCGAAAAGCCATACCCTTGCACGCGTTGCGGCAAGCGTTTCGCCAGGTAAGTTCATAAAATTCTGACCAGCAAAGCTGTGCTTGGGAATCTGATGACACGTTCTTATCTCAGACGAGACAACTTGGCAGCTCATCTCAAGATACACGAAAAACTTGCCGCGAGGGCTGGTTCTACCAGCTCATCAGATCAACGCGCGTTGGAAGCGGATGAAGAACTAGATGAGCGAATATCCTGTCTTCTTGAAAGCATGGAGCACGTGGATGATTCGGAACATCCTGGTTCCCTCTCTCCAACCCACGGCCAGCTCCACAATCCTAATATCCTTTCAACATCCAATCCTACCCATCAAAGTTATTACACATTTCAGCAGGGCCTACCTACTCCGCCCAACACATACCAAGACCAACATGGTTGCTGGCCACAATACAGTGGCTACCTCCCGGAAACATCTGTGCTTACCCCTGATCAGTCCCCTGACCCACCGAGCATTTATGGAATACACGGGCACGGGGGCCGACCGCACTCTATGGAGAGCCACTTTAATTTTGAAACTGACAATCGTAGATTTCGCTCGGCTACTCCTGCCGACATTGGGGGAATGGATAACTACACAAAACCCATGTTCCACCACATGAACATGATTCCGAATCTCCCTATTTCTTCAACAGTGCCTATGCAAAACCCTCTAAGTTTAACTAACCAATCTTCCTTTTCTAATGTCTCTTCAGCACCTAGTCTGGCCACTCCTGCCCATGTTGGACCTTCTGTGAACACATTGTGATATTCAGTATATATATTTCTTTTTTTCATCTACTTTCTTGTTCAAAAAAAAAAAACTGTCTTTCATACATGGTGATATACTTTCTTAGATTTCAAATTATCAGCACATACATATCTTTTCATCTACTTTTTTTTTTTTTTAAAAAAAAGGAATAACTTGACTTCATCAATTTTGAATTTATATATGTTATATATACATGTCAATTTCACTCTTTCTTTTGCAATTTTTCCAAAATTTAAATTTTTTTTGAAATTTTTCCATCTCATTCCATTTCTAATGTTTTTCTTTTTATTTTAAAAAATCATTGAATTTCTTGGATTTAATTTTTTGTTTTGGAATAAAATTATACAAAAAAAAAAAGTTTACCATGAAATATTTAATTATATTGATCAAATAAACCAAATAATATATGTACATATATGTTCACTACAATACATGAATTCGATAAATCTCTCTGATTTTGTTTTTTCTTGTCAAACTCAAGAAATCATGATTTTGCTAATTTACACATCAGCAACAATGCAAACGTTACAATAAAATCTAACATTAGGGTGTTTGTCAGGATTGGATTGTTTCTCCAATAAATTGGTCTTGCTCTTTTGTGTATTGTTCAATTCAGAAGTATTGGTTTTTCCAATCCACTCAAAGACAAAATGTGTGTATTGTATTAGGCAAACATTACAATTCATCAATAATTATTGCATGTATTGGGAATTTTTTAATTTCAGGCGCACAAGCATGAATATTCAGTATTATTTTGATAGATGATCTAACTATATTTTGCAGTGATGATCAAATTTTGTTTTGGAATTTTTAAATTTGGATCCCTACATTCCTTTGTGACAATTTGGTTTCCCACAAAAGTCTTGTGACATTTTGCTAAAACTTGTGAATTGTTTAAAAATTGAGCAGAGTTGATCAACTTTCATATCAGACAATCTAAGTTTTCATTATCTACTGACCATGTATGTATTGAAGTTGATCAATCAACATAAATTGTGATATCTCAAATCTACTTTTGCCTATCTAAAAACACTACTTAAACATGTGAAGCGGTATTCGGCTGGTTTGAAGATGGAATCCTGTGGGCTGATGACAATGATGCCTATTGAACAGACACAATATCACACACCAATTTGGTACACTTTGAAATACCTTTTTTGAACTATTTTTATAAAAAAGTGAGCTGGTTGGGTTTGGCTATTTTCACTTGGGAAGGGGAATCTTTTTGAAAGAAAAAAAAGTCTGATGGAATTGCTAACAATTTTGCTTAGTTTTTTTGGCTTCTGTATCAGGATCAACAGTGGACCAGCTACACTGCGGTTAGCGTTAGCAATGGCAGGTCTGCTACACTAACATTAGTGTTGCATGATGTAATTCTAGTTTTTTTTCGCACTAATGCTACCAATAGCATTAGTTTTTTTTTTAAGCTAACACTAACAGGGTTTGAAAGACAAAAAAATTAGTGTAGCCTAGTGTAGTGTTAGTTGGACATTAAGAAGGAAAAAAATGCTATCAGATTTTGGGATTTTGGCGCTGCTAGTGGTGTTAGCATTGAAAAATTATATGCCAGGTGTTAGTGTTTAAGTAAAATTAAAAAACCTCAGATATATTATCATTTGGTTTTTTTTGGATTTATTAACAAACTTGGGTTACTTTGACACTATTCCACAGCCCTTCCCGAAATCTCCAGCAACACTTATACCCTTCTTCAGCCACACACAACTGCTTAGACATTGCTCAATTGTCCTAAGTTTCATGCTAATCTGATTACTGGTAGACACAACAGCTGCAGCTGAAAATGTCCTCTCAGCTTCACAAGGTGATGCTGAACATCCAAGATCATCCTTGGCTGATGAAGACAGTACTGGATAGTTTAAATAATATCAAAAGATTTATTGTGTTCTTGATACACAATATCAAGATTATTTTGCAAAATATTTATTTTATGATCAATTTTTTCAAGATCAATGTCTATATCTGAGTGAAAAGAAATTTGAGGAGAAAGAGAAATATTTTTATCTTTTTGATTTTCATTATCATCAATTTTTTCTAGAGTTTCTTTAAATTTTTCTGGATTAGAGGGAAAAATGATATGATCTTCAAAATTGATCAAATTAGTTGTTTCAAAGGGAATTTTTTAGGAATGTTGGACGATACTAACTCAGTAGCATCAGGTCCATCAATGAATGGGCTTATTGGCTGCACTGTCTCCTTTCCCTTCTTTGATTTAGAGGGGATTGGTAGCCGCCCTGTAGGCTGCGGCTTATCTGAAATAATTTGGCGTAAATTTGGTCCCTTTGGGACCTGCACCTGTATGGACAATTGCGCTGGGGAAGGGCTCTGTGCTCTTCCTGCACTGGGATAGGCGCCAGGCGGGTGCCTGGTTGTGGCATTGCCGCTGGTGCTTGTTGTCGGTTGAGCTGGCGTTGAGGGATTAAAATTGGAGGTGTTCGAGGACGCTGCCCCTCGTCCCTTTGAAAATTCATCTGAGCCGGCAAGTGATCTACTGCCGTTGTGAGACTCCAAAATAGGCTAGAGTATTTAAGCCCTAATGGCAGAATTTAGAAAGGTATAATGGAGTAAGGACTCTGCCTTTCTTAATGACAAGAAATTAACTGATGGGTTGAAGTGATTTAGAGTCAACAGGGAGCAAGGCTACACCTGGTTGATGGTAAGGAGTTGGAAGTTTAAGAGGGTGTTTCCAGCACTCAGATTTGGTTTTGAAAAGAAAATGGAAGGGAACAGCAGGGTAGCTGTGGGAGCAAGGATGTGACTCAAGTCCTTTATGGCTCCTTAAGAAAGGTAAAGAATGTTGTTGTGTTTTGAGGGTCTTTTCTATGCTCTCATCATTCAATTTTATCAAAATAAATTTATTACTTATATATTCCTACTTAGTAGAGACTTTACAATCAAATCATCATATTCTCCTTATTTTAACTTAGTTTAATTTAAGAGTTATTTTCCCAGGTTAATGTTATATTAGTTTAATTTAAGAGTTATTTTCCCAGGTTAATTTTATTAGCTGTGGTGTGTTATTAACTGTCCCTTATGGAAGATATTGTCCCTTTATGGAAGAACTATTTTATCATCCCTTTATGGAAGAATTGTCCCCTATGGAAGAACTATTTATAATCCCTTTATGGAAGAAGATTATTATCTTAAAATTATTTTACATGTTATATTTTATTATCTTATTATTTTATTATTTTATTATTTTATTTTATTTTTATATCTTATTTTTATATTTTATTTTTATAAAGCCCCTCTGGACTGTGCCAGAGGGCTCCATGTTTTTCTTCATTTATTTACTAAACATGATCTTAGTAATAAAATCATTCAGTCACTTCTTTTTCTTCTAAAACCATCTTCCTTGACTGTTTCCAGCCTACTCACAGCTGTCTTTATATTCCATTTCATCAACATCACCTTCAACAAAAATTAATCCTATTAAATTTCCACATAAAAATCAACACATTATCAGTACAGCGTTCTGCCTCACCTCAAAGTTTCAAGTTTCTGAAAACAAAAGATTTATTGTCTCGCTCTGGGTAGCCTTTCATTAGGTTTTTCTACCATCTTGGCTAATTGAATAAATAAACTTAATTCACCTCAATCTCAAAAACGATTGGTTTGGAGGATTTGTTTTTGCTTTCAAAGTTGTAGAGGTCGATCTTGGCATTCGTTTCAGCTATTAAGCTGCTCAAAATCTTTATTTGTTCAATAGATAAAATCCTTCAAAGTTTTTACAATTAATCAAAGCTTCAAGTCGCTCTATCTCTCAAACTATCAGTTTTGATGACTTGTGTTCGCTGGTGTTGTTGTAGGGGCAAATCGTGGTGTTCGTTTGAGCTATTAATCTGGTTAATCGGTCCATTTGTTCGCAAGATACAATCAATAAATCAACTACAACATTTAATTTTGAACAAATAAGTTTTCATTTCATTCTCTTTCTTCTGGTTTTCATCTATTTAAATTCTTAAAGATTATACTTAGTCATTATTAATCATTTATTCATTAGTTCATTATATAACTTTATATATTACTAAAAATATCTTATAATCAATAAAAATACATTAAATATAATTCTATTTAGCTCTAGTAACTCCTTATATTCATTCTATTCCACATTTTGGTTTTCTTTTAGTTTAGTCGCTATAGTTTAAAAGTCATTAGTATACATCAAAAATTAACATAAACAACATCACTTACTCTTTCTTAATTTAAAATTATATCAATCTAAAAATCAAAAAAATTAAATAAATTTTATAAAAAGATTCCTTCTTAATCATTACTTAGCTTACTCTTAAATCAGACTTATTAGTTAAAAATATATTTTTGCTCTAATCATTACATGATAAGAGCAAGGGGGTGTGTTGCATTTTCACCATTCTCTTTAAACATTTCTTTATTTTTAAAATTTTTAATTAAGTATTTAGTCTAGTTATGCATAGCTATTTACTTCATTTACTCATTAAAATAGTATTAACTCCCAAAGGTTGATTAGGTCCCAAAGGTAGAAAAATTAATTATAATTAACTTAACCTCTTATCCTATTTTTTTAGAGAACTAGTTTCCTACCCATGCTTAATTTATCAAATGATGAGAGCATGGGGGTGTGTTGTGTTTTGAGGGTCTTTTCTATGCTCTCATC
>JNCO01005103.1:0-14498 GCA_000785685.1 Uromyces viciae-fabae
AAAAAAAAAAAAAAAAAAAAAAAAAAAAAAAAAAAAAAAAAAAAAAAAAAAAAAAAAGAAAGAAAAAAAAAAAAACTGGAAAAAAATAAAAAAAGTGCTAACCCACAACAATAGTACATATAGTAAGATCTCCTTTTTTTATTTTTATTTTTTTTCAAGTTGGCCATTAACATTATTGACAAGTTCTTTTTTTTAATTTTTATTTATTTATTTATTTTATCCTTTTTCATGACTACCATGAGCAATTCCTTTGACAAAATGATGAATAGAGGTTCAACATTGGACCCATTTCACTTGAACTGTGTCATTGGTTCTCAAAAACATAGTGCAAAATCCATTTTTTTTTTGTTATATTCTTATTTTTTTTAATCAACCATGAATATTACTGACACATTCTCTTTTTCTTTTTTGTTTTGATTCTTGGAAAGTCCTTGTCCTCAATAAAGAATCTCAGGATTTCATTGCTATCAGAATCAAGGATCTAAAATTAAAAATTTTAGAATATTGATAATCAAATCAATTTTGAAAGTGAGATTAATTTTATTTGAAATATTATTTATTTGAAGAATGAGATTTTTATTCATATTTAAATTCTTCAAAATGCCATCATAAAAAGAAAGAAAAAATATTAGATATGAAAGCTTTAAAAAATGTATGCTATGCTTCATTGGCTGCTTGTGCTACTAATTTGTAGTGTAGCACTTACTAAAATCAAAAACACTGTCCTCACATGTAGCGTAGCGGTTGCTTGTGCTACACTTTAGTGTATTTTAGCGCTTTCAAAAACTAACTACACTATGCTTCAAGCTACAGGAATTCCTGGTAGCTTTATCTTTCTTTTGAGGCATCTACGCTACACTATGCTAATTTTTTTTTTTTTTTGAAAAAAAAAGTAGCGTTAGCTGAAAAAAAAACTCGCTAACAGTAGCATGATTTTAGTGTAGCTTAATAAGCTACACTACGCGCTATTTGTAGCATAGCTGGCCCCCCATTGGAAAGAGATAGAAAAGGAAAAGGAAAGGAATAACAAAATTTATAGAAAGAAAAAATAAAGAAAAAGGAAAAGCAAAGTAAATAAAACAGAAAGAAAACAGAGGAAAAAAAGAAAGAAAACAGAAATAAAAAAAGAAAGAAAACAGAAAGAGAAAAAGAAAGAAAACAGAAAAAAAAAAAAACAACAGAAAACAGAAACAAAAAATAAAGAAAACAGAAACAAAAAAGAAATAAAAAGTTAAAAAAACCCACAAAAGAAAGAAATAAATAAAGATAAAGAGGGAGCAGAGCAAGGAAATTTAAAAAATTATTTTTTTCTCTGCTCCATCTTTTTGTTGAATTAATCATTACTTCAAATTGAGTATAAATCAGATTAGGAGTTTAAATAATCCAATTTTAAAATTCCTTTGAAGTACTTGCACTTAAGTTTTGAATTTAAATAAATGAAAACATTATTTTAATTCTTAATATTCATTTCAAACTTCTAAATCAAAAACCTCCTTCCTCACTCGTTCAAGTTCCGAATCAGGGTACACTTATTTCTGATTAAACACTTTCAATTTCATCAAAATAAAAACTAAAAACATCTTTCTTCAAAAACAGAGTTAGAACTAAAATCAACATAGTCTTGTCACTTTTCAAGAACTATCAATTTACTTGCCTCAGTAAGAAGATCAAATCAAATTCAATTAATATCATAAAACATCATCTAATACTTTTCTTTTTAGTTCCTATTTTCTTTAAAAGAGATTCTTCTTATGTCCTCTTAAAAATATCTTAAAAGAAACAAAAAACTTGCCTGTTTGTTATTCACTTTATTTTCTCATCTTGAATTCTTGAATGTTTTTTTTTAAGTGTTTAACCTCTTTTTGTTTTATGTTATATGAAATAAAGTCTGGTCCTAGGCCGTTATTTCATCAGATTTGCACTTTTTTCTTTCCTTTTGCTTTTTTTCTTTGTCCTTTTTTTTTTATTATTTCTTTATTCTTTGAATTTTCATTTTTATTCTTTTATTTTTTCCCTTTATTAATTATTTTTTCTTCTATTCTTTCTTTCTTTCTTTTTTGTAAATTTTTTTCTCTCTCTACTTTTTTCATTATTATTTCTTCTTTCTTTTTTCTTCCTTCCTTCCTTTTTGATTTTTATTTTTTCATTATCTTTTCCTGTTTCCTTTCTTCTTTAATTTTATTTAGGGACTGGTTTTTGCACCACCCAAAAACTTCCTGGAATGGCCTTTTGATGTCAGGAGGATGTCAAGTATTTTTTTTTTTTTTTCAATATTTTTAAAAAATACTTTTAAGGGTCCTAAAGCTAGTAAAGTTTTTTGAAAACCTCCTGAGCCCCCCTGCCACATATTCTGTGCTTTTTTGCTCAAAAGAAAAAGATTGAAGTACTCCTTATTTAGGGAGTACACTAAATGTTGGAATTTGTGATTTTGCCTCATGAATAAAAGTTATTTCTCATTTTATTTTTCTATTAGTTTATTAAAAATCATTTATATTTGAATTATATTAAAAGATAAAATTAGTCTAAAGTGGTGATAGTGGGTAGTCTTAGAATTACAGTTTTTTAATTAGAGCAGCAGCCTTATGAGCCAGACTTACTAAAATAGTTAAAATTATTTGTTTTCTTTGTTCTCAATATTTTTCATCTCTTTTTTTCTTAATTTTCTTATTTTTTAAAAAACTCACAAGAATCTTATCTGTGGAATTAACGCTCCCACAGTCTATGCTGTTAGAATTAAAATTAGCTCAATCTTGTTCATTTAAAATAGTCTGGATTGTCTTTTTTATTTTCTTCTCTTCTTGATTCATTTTTCATTTTTAATTTCTTTTTAGTTGTCAAAACCACATTAGGCCCCTCAAGTAAATATTGGGGTCTAATTTGTTTTTCCCACTATTTAAAAAAACCATTTTTGATAGTAATTAAAATTCATCAACTCTTCCCTTAAAAATTCATCCGTGCCACTCCTGAGTCCTTACAAGTGAGCTCCACTTGTCTCTGTTCCCTCCTCCTTAAAAATCATCTTTTCATCTCTCTGAAAAATTAAAACATAAAAATTATAAAAAAAAAAAAAAAAAAAAACTTTAAATCTTTTAGTCAAAGTTTCAAAACGATTAACAGTCGGAATCGCTCTTCTTTATTAAATTCTTAATTTTATTAACTTTTTTTATTATTATTCTCCTAAAAATTCTTTTATCATTCTTGTCAACAAATTCCTCTCTCAGCAATCATGGATTTAAAAAGGGAGACCACCACTCGTTTTTTGTTAACTAGCGAGAATCACGCTGTCTAGACGATTCCAATGGAGGCAAATTTAGATGACATCGGCGCGCTGGAAATTGTGACAGGCCAAATTGTGGAAGGCGCTGAAGAAAAGGAAGCTAAATTTTTTTTTCGACACTTGAATCAGAAGGCTTACAACTTGATTGTACAAAATCTCAATGCCGAAAACCTAGCCATCGTCAGTACCACGCTTCCAATCTCAGATTGCTCCAATGGGTTCGCTGTCTGGAACCTTCTAAAAGCAAAATATTCCGGAAATGATCTTGCTGCTCGTGCGGTCGCATTGGATCAATTCCTTGATCTGGAGTTCAAAAACATTGGCCAGTTCTGTTCAGCTATTTGCTTAGCCAATCAAAAGCTTGTTTTGTCCGGTATTTGTTTGGACAATCAAGTCAAAATGCTCTTGATGCTTCGTAAGCTTTCAATAGAAGACTACAAAAATTTCCAAGATATTGCTGCGCTGTGTTTTGCCACTGAGTCGTTTGAAGCTATCGTCAAACTACTTGAGGTGTTTAATGTTACTAGTCAAATAAAAAAAGAAGAATCATTGGTTGCTGCTCCACTCTCACTTTACACTAATCGTTCTGTCAAAATTGTCCCGGCTTCCGAATCTGTTTGTTCCTACTGTCAAAAACCAAATCATGGTCCTGATAACTGCTGGAAAAAGCACCCTGAAAAGAACCCTCATCTGAAAAATCATGCGGCTCATCTCACTATCTCTGGTCCAGGCGCTTCTTCCGATTCAACTGAGCTGAATTGAGGTACTGACTTCACTCACTTCTGTACCTCTGATGGCAACTTAAATTCTGTTCACGATATGAGATTTGAAAATTTTAATTATCATTAGTTCTCAAGTTCCCCAGCTCTCAGTTCTTTTATTCAAGAGGCAGGTGGCGTGTTGGAATTTGTGATTTTGCCTCATGAATAAAAGTTATTTCTCATTTTATTTTTCTATTAGTTTATTAAAAATGATTTATATTTCAATTATATTAAGAGATAAAATTAGTCTAAAGTAGTGATAGTGGGCAGTCTTAGAATTACAGTTTTTTAATTAGAGCTGCAGCCTTATGAGCCAGACTTACTAAAATAGTTAAAATTATTTGTTTTCTTTGTTCTCAATATTTTTCATCTCTTTTGTTCTTAATTTTCTTCTTTTTTAAAAAACTCACAAGAATCTTATCTGTGGAATTAATGCTCCCACAGTCTATGCTGTTAGAATTAAAATTAGCTCAATCTTGTTCATTTAAAATAGTCTGGATTGTCTTTTTTATTTTCTTCTCTTCTTGATTCATTTTTCTTTTTTAATTTCTTTTTAGTTGTCAAAACCACATTAGGCCCCTCAAGTAAATATTGGGGGCCTAATTTGTTTTTCCCACTATTTAAAAAACCATTTTGACTCTTCCCTTAAAAATTCATCTGTGCCACTCCTGAGTCCTTCCAAGTGAGCTCCACTTGTCTCTTTTCCCTCCTCCTTAAAAATCCTCTTTTCATCTCTCTGAAAAGTTAAAACATAAAAATTATAAAAATAAATAAAAAATCTTTAGATCATTTAGTCAAAGTTTCAACACTAAATAAAAAAATTAAAAAGGTTAATGCAGGAAATTGTAAGAGCCAGATTGGCTCTTCACTGAGAGATGGTACATTGATAGGGCAAGGTGACAAGATTATAAATCTTGGAGAGATTCTAGAACCAGAGGTATGTGTTTTGGAATTACTAGTAGGGTAGAAGATGTTAGTGATGAACCTCTGCACATACATGATCAAATGGAACAGTTGAAAAATCAGGAATACAAATGAAATAAGAAAGAAGAAGAATTGAAATGGTAGTGTAGGTACTCACCTAGTAGGGTAGAAGATGTTAGTGATGAATCTCTACCGTACTAAGTGAGTGAAGTGGAAGTATTTGAGCTTAGGTGATTACATAAGCTTTGAATGTTATGTGTCTGAAATCCTACAAGAGATGGGGCTCACAGAAATATGGGCTAAACATTTTATCACATGTATTTGTTGAGTCTCTTGTAGTGGCTTAACAAATTAGTCAGGGGGTTCCTCTCCCATCCCTTTTTACTCTCTCAATCTCAAATTTGGCAGTTCTTGAGCATCAGCCAGTTTCAGTTCCCTTCTCAAGTCTTCAAACTCAACTCATCAAGTTCACAAAAACATTGAAACAAATCAACAAGAAAGAGTAAAACTAGTAATGTAAACCAGCAATATCTTTCACATCATCAAATTAAATCAATCTAACTTCCCATACTTTCTTCAAGACAGAATCTAGTGTCTATCTTTTTCATCTTGAATAATCTCAAGTGTTTTACTATAATATCTAGTGTTCTCATCACTTGCTGTTTGTTTCTTTTATTCATTTTTTTTTTTTTTCTCTTATTTTTTGAATCCAAAAGAACTGACCCCAATCTATTTCAGTTAATTTCTTCCTTTCATATTCTTTTTATCTTCATCATTTCAGTCTGCTTCATAAATAAAAGTTTCATCCTTAAAAATTCCATTATTTCTATAAAGCATAAAAAAATCTATCCCTTGTGGTTTGTTCTCTTCATTTTTTTTGATTTATTTCTTATTGGTTTGATTCTTAATCTTTTGTTTTTTTCTTCAGTCTGGTTTTAGTTTTTTAGTCTTAATTAAAAATTCTTCACAATTAAAAGTCAAATCAATCAACAGGAATACCTTAATCGAATCAAACAACTAAACCAGATACTAAATTTACAATAATGGACACCGTCAATCCTACCATTTTAAAAACAACCATCGAGGTAATTCCAATCCTTAACATAGAAAACTTTTCTAGCTAGAGGACTCAAATCACTGCTTTACTCAAGCTTGGCGGCTTAAAGGAGCAGATTCTTACCGGCAAACCTGAGCTTGAGGAAGATGACAACACAATTTTATGTGCCAATATTATTGCTCAATCATCCCAAAATACTCACAGCAATGTTGTTGACAATACCAACAAAGACAAGGCTCAATTGCTCTGGAAGGCTATTCTCAAAAGTTCTATCTCAACTGAACCATCTAATAGAGCAAGGGTTTACAATCAATTTTCCAATATCACTTTTGATGCAAGTAATATTGAAAAATTTATCACTGATGTCAGAAGCACTCTTGTCAAGATGGAAGATGTTGGTATCTCTATTCATGAAGACCTAGTTACATATGAACTACTTCGTTGACTTCCTATCAGCTTATAAAAAATTAAGCAAACAATAGCTCATTCTAAGGATGGCTAAGATATTACTCCTAAGGCTCTACTAGATAACTTGGAGATTCATCTTAACAAAGTGAAGATAGCAGCTGCAAGTAAGAAAAACTCTGTAGCAACTACCATGTTCGCTAAGGAGGACACTTGGTCTATTTCAGGACAACATAATCCTTACTCTACCTCTCATACAAGAGAGAACTGTTGGAAACTTTATCCTGAGAAGAAAAAGGTGTTCTTGAAAAAGAATCAAGAATCTCAAGTCAGCAGCTTTTCCACATTTTCATCCAATCATCCCTCTGTCTTTGTTCTTGACTTCGGCTCTTTTTCTCACATGGTATCTGACCAAGACTTTTTCATTGATCTAGCTGAAACCAAAAATGGAATGATCAATACTAGCTGCGGTCCCAACACTTTAAAGATTGAAGGGAAAGGTTCTATCTCCTTAAATTACAAAAAACAATCTCCTGTTTTTCACAATGTTCTTTTTTTTTGTAATATCATTGTTAATTTCCTGTTGCTTTGGCATATGCTACTTGAGAAATACACAGTCAAGTTTAACATCAATCACTTCACTATTTACAAAGACAAAGAAGTACTTCTTGAGGGACACTATCACAACAACTTTTCCATTTCAAAACTTAAAAAAATCAATCATCACTCTCATCTAAGTCAAGCCAAACTGATCCAAAAATCCTTAGGTCATGTTAGTGACAGAAGGATCAGAAATAAACTTTGAATTCCTATTTAGGCACTTGAGAAGTGCAAATCTTGTGCAAGAGTAAATATTACTAAGGCATCTTTCAAGCATTGTTCTTCAACTGCTTCAAAGCCTTTTGAAGAAATTCATTTAGATCTTATTGGAACTATCAGTCCCATGTCTTGGAAACATCATAAATACATCTTAACTGTAGTTGATGCTCATTTGCAATACTGTGCAGCCATTCCACTTACTGCTAAATCGGAAAACTTTTCATCTCTGACTCATCTCATTGATGTTTAAGCTAAGCGTATAGGGTACTATCCTTCAATCTTGCATTCCAATCAAGGTACCAAATTCATTAACTCTTCTTTTGATAACTACTGCAAAGAACACGTGATTTGTCAACAATCCTCAGATGCCTACACCCCCCAGAAGAATGGACTCCCAGAGAGGTTTAATTGGACAATTCTAGAATCTCTACAAACAATTCTTTTGGATTCTGGCCTTCCAAAGAACTGGTGGAATGAAATCCTCAGTGCCAGCATTCTCACCCTTAATCAAGTACCTAGCCAGAGAAGCAAAAAGGCCCCATATGAACTGTTCAAGGGTGAATCCATTCCTTTAGGCTATTTTCACCCATCGGGAATCCTGTGGTTGTGCTTTCTAATGAATCAAAGTCAAAAATTGAACCCAGAGGCCATATGGGAAAACTCATTGGTTTTAATCCGGAGTTAAAATCATATTGGATACTTATCAACCATGTAATAATTAAAGACTCAAAAAATGTCACCTTCTTAGATTAATCTTCAGATCCAATCACTCAATTTTATGATGATGAATTCATTATTGAAGACAAAACTAGATAAATTTAAAATATAAATATAACTGGGGGACCGGTTTTTGCACCACCCAAATCCTGCCTGGCACCACCTTTTGACGTCAGGGAGATGTCGAGTATTTTCAATTTTTTTAAATATTTTTAAAAAATACTTCTAAGGGTCCTAAACTTACCAATTTTTTTTGACAAAATTCTGAGCCCCCCTGCCACATATTCTGAGCTTTTTAGCTCAAAAAAAAAAACATTGAAGTGTTGAAATTTCAGCTCTTATTTGTGACTCTCACATACTCAAGATATTTTCTGAAGTTCTTACTTTAGTCAATCCCAAATTAGTAATAGTTTTAGTCTAGTAATATGCTAAGTAGCATATTGAAGTTAAATAAATTAAGAAGTCTAGTAATGTTTCAGTTGAATATTGATGTTAAAAAATAGTTCAAATTATGTTAGTTACATAAAAAGTCTAGTATTATTTGGAGATAGTTTCTCATATAAGTCCTTCTAAGTAGAAGTAAAATAATGTCCTTCTTGTGTTGAAGTAAAAATAGTCTTCAATCGGAAGTAAAATTAGTTCTTCTAATGTGGAAGTAAAATAGTAGTATGGTTAGAATCAAAGTGAATATTCATTATTGTAAATAATATATGTTTAGATTTATTAATAATGAAATAAAAAACATTGATTCAGAAAAACTCTTCTCTTCTCTCCTGAGCCAATCCGAGTGAAATATCACTTGTATCTCCTCCTCCTTCCTTCTAAATCAGTCACAATCTTCTTGTCCTTACCCAGTCAGTCGAGCATTTGGCTGTTTAGTTAAATTTCGTCCACAAATTCTTATTCTCAAGTCGTAAATTTAACATGAAGTACTCCTTATTTAGGGAGTACAGTAAATCAAAAAAATAAAAAATAAAAAAAATGGTTAATGCGGGAAATATGGGCTAAAATTTTTATCACATTTAATTCCACACTATTGAAATTTGGGATAAATTTTTTATCCAGGGGGAAGCAAAAAAAGTCACTTTTACGTTTACTTTTGTCAAATTTTGATACATGCACCTGTTTTTGCAAAAGTAAACGTAAAAGTGACTTTTTTTGCTTCCCCCTGGATGAAAAATTTATCCCACATTTCAATAGTGCGGAATTACATGTGATAAAACTTTTAGCCCATATTTCCCGCATTAACCATTTTTTTTATTTTTGTTTTTGATTTACTGTACTCCCTAAATAAGGAGTACTTCAATGTTTTTTTTTTGAGCTAAAAAGCTCAGAATATGTGGCAGGGGGGCTCAGAATGTTGTCAAAAAAATTTGATAAGTTTAGGAACCTTTGAAATATTTTTTAAAAATATTTAAAAAAGTTAAAAAACTCGACATCCTCCTGATGTCAAAAGGCGGTGCCAGGCAGGATTTGGGTGGTGCGAAAACCGACCCCCTATAACTGACAAACAGGAAAAGTATGAAAACATCAAAGTCAAAGAAGAAGAAACAGAAGATGAGACTGAATCTGATACTTATGAATCAGCGGATGATGGCTCAACTTCAGAAGGTCTAGATTTATTAGAAGTATCAAATCTTGGTGTAGAGGCACCTGTCAGTCAAATTCTTTGAGATTGCACACATCAAGTGAATCCTATCAAGTACTCTTGTTTATCAAAAGATCCTAAAACTTTCAAGATGGCAATAACAAGTTCCAACTCATCTGGGTGGAAGAGAGCCATTGAAAATGAATTGGAAAGCATTGAATCACATGATGGATGGAAAGATTATGATAAAATACCATCAAAAGCATTACACTCAAATTGTTGATTGAGCAAAACTTGGTTGCTTTTTGGTGGACCAGCAGATCGGGTTGCCAAAAACAGTTACTGTAAATCCAGAGGTTGACTTTTTATCAACATCGCTTTTAGCGTAATCGGCATCCACCCATCCTTGTAGAAAAGCTGACGTGCGCCGATAATTGTTGAATTCTTGAAGGAAACCACCTGGCAACTAAGGAACCTCTTTTTTCTAAAACCTAATCTCAAACATAGTTCATCTTACTCTCATCAATGACCGGTACTATTTGAGCACTTTTTTGATCACTGTTGTCAATTAGAGAAAAGAATCTTTTTATTCATCAATCTCCCTCACACATCCAGTGTGCTTCCTTCAATAATTGATCCGGTAAGAAAAGAAAAAACTTAAACTCACTCAACACTCAAAACTTACATTCTGAAACATTGCTTCTAATTAAGTCTGACTCTCAAGAGCTCTATTCACAAAGACAATCTCTGAAGTGACTTTTCTGCTATATCAATTGGATATCTCACTTGAAGTAAATATCTATTCCTCATTTGCCCGAAATTCAATTTTACCATCAACTAATCAACTCTTTTTAGGAAATCAAGGAAGATATATCTCAATGTGAAAATATTCAAATTATTCTTAAAAATTAGTATATTAGTTAAAATCAAATAGTATGAAATATTCTCTTCTATTTTATTTTTTCTTTTGCTTCTAATTTTTCTTTTGTTTATCTTTTTATCTTTAAAAAAACCTAATCTATCCCTCTTTATTCAGCCTTCTGCTCTCTTTTTTCTTTTTTTTTTTTTTTTAATAATCCTTAACAGTCTGTCTATTGCTTCTTTTTGAATATAAAATTCAAGCTTGTGGTATGCCTCTGTTCTATTGATAAAAGTTGTCTTTCCTTCTTTTCTTGGTTTTCTGATTATTTCTTTTTAGTTCTGCTTTCTTTTTGCAATTCTAAAAGCTAGACTTCAACAATAATGAAGACCAAAATTTGATGTTCCTTTGAGATACCAAAAAAGATGCTTTGCTGCACCACAATGAGTAGTAGTTGGAGCATTTGTATGCTGAGAAAGAATTTTGGTTGCAAACGTAATGCCAGGTCTGGTGTGTAGAGCCAATGTGTGCAGCATCCCTTCGGCTTTCTGCATCATATGTCAATCAAAGGGTGCAGCTTCACAACAGACGATTTGTTGAATATTTGCTGGTGTGGCCGTAGTTACTGGGTTGCAATCTAAAATGTTGAATGTGTTGAGAACTTTTTGAACGTAATCAGACTGATGAATGAAAAGGGATCTGTCTGAACGCCAATCTAGCGTATAACCCAAGTGTTGAGTAGGATTTTTCTTTATTTTGGGTTTGTAGTAGGCTTTGATGTTGGTGAGCAAATCAAGAATTTCCTCTTCAGATTCACCAATGAGAAATCCATCATCTACATTCATATGTAGAGTAATTGAACATGATTGATGGTGATAGAGGCTATCATCAATCTTTGATGGATGCATTCCTACAGATTGAAGAGTAGTTGACAGATGTTCTTTCCAGCATCTTGGAGCTTGTTGAGTACTGTAGAGTGACTTGTTCAACCACCAGACATGATTTTCTTTTCCCGTTTCTTCAAACCCTAGAACTTGTGAGACAAAAACTGGTGCATCAATTTCACCGTACAGGAACGCAGTTTCAACGTCAAACTGATAAACATGAATATGATAGTTGATTGCTAGAGAAAGCATTAGTTTGAGTGATTTGTTTTGAGCAACAGAGGCATAAGTTTCAAAAAAATGCTTCAGGTGTTCTTGATGATTACCAATCACTACCCAGCAAGATTTATAGCGCTGAATTTTGCCATATTCTTTCATTTTCTTGGACAAAATAAACATGCTGCCAATAACTTTATCATACCCTGGGGTTGGAACTAGTTTACAGGTTTCTTTTTGAACTAACAAATCAAATTCAGACTTCATTGCTTTTTTTCAATGTTCAACTTCGGCAGCTTTATTCATAGCGTTGTACTTTGAGACTACCTGAGAGAGATTAAGTTGATCATCAGGATCATCTTCATCAAAATTCTCCAGACTGTCCGTATAATTAAGTTGATCTGATGGGTTCAAAGGTTTTCCACGTTGGTTTGTAGTGAGAATTACAGGATTATTGGAGTTTGATCAGCTGGGACAAATGTGTAGTGCTTTGATTCCTTGAAAGTTTTTGATTTGATTTTTGTTTTGACAGGCACAGGTTTTGGAGCAATAACAGAAGGCAACTCTGTTGATTATGATATTGGAGAAGAAACACTGGAATCAACAGGTGCAACATCAGTGTCATTAGAGATAGAACTGGGTGTAGGAGAGCAAGAATGATAAGTTGCAGGAGGAAGAGCAACAGCATCAGAGTTTGCAGAATCATCCTGGGCAGTAGGAGATGTCTTTGAGCCTGTATTTTTTATAGAAATTGAAACATAAGTCAGAATGAAACAAGGAAGAGATGAAGAGGATTTTTTAAGAGAAGAAGGGGATTATATGGAAAATTTAATTTACTGGGAGTATAATCCCGGCTTATTACTATACGACAATATTTTGGATCTAGAAATTGCATTGCGTCGGAATATGGTTCAAAACTGAGGTAGATAAGAGGTTTTGAGGGAGTAGAAATTTTTGAGGGTGCTGGTGAATGGACATGAGCCTTTAGACCAAACGGTATCAGTTTGTTGACATCCCTCACAGGTTCAATGCACCTTTTTAATTCTGAGAGTATACTAACCGGTGATTGCCATTTGATGGCTTTAGAAGCAAGCATGTTGATAAGGTTTGATGAGAATTTAGCCGCCTCATTCCAATAATTGATTGGAACACTTGATTGAGCTAAAATACACTGCATTTTTGTGAGAAGAGTGTGATTGAAACGTTCAGCCAAGCCGTTAGTTTAAGGATTATTGGCTGGGCCTTGTTCCAGATTGATGCCAAGACGCGAAAGAGACTCGAGGAATTTTTCAGAACTGAATTCACCCCCTCAATTGGTGTGAAGAATTGTGGGAGTTACGTTTAGATGATTTTTCAATTCAGAAATGTAAGATAATATTTTTGCCTCGCAATCAGACTTATTTTGAAGAATGTAAATTTTATTGCATCTTGAATATTTGTCGATTAAACATAAAACATAGTTTACACTGTTGCGGCATGGTGGAGATATTTGCAAGATGTCCATGTGAAGTTTTTTGAACGGTGCTTCAGCAGTTGGTAATGAATTAGAGTGAGGTTTTTTGACTAATTTAGAACTTTTACAAATTTCACATGCTTTTGAAGAACCAATTGAAGTTGAAATAGCTAGATTGTGAATTTTGAGAAACTTGTGAAGGTATTCATCAGATGGATGTCCTAAAGTGATGTGCCAATTGATTTCAGAATTTGATGAAGGTGTAAGAAACAATTTTCAAACATCTACTTTCTTCCTAGGTATATTACCCACGTAGAGATCACCAATACAAGGGAATTTTTGAATTACGGTTTTTCCCATTCCTATGAGAATAATTCCAGGCTTTTGGTAGAGTCGCAAAAGGTGATCTTCTAGTTGGGACATTGATATTAAATTGCATTTACCTGAAGGAGCATAAAACACAGGAAATATTTTATAGTTGCCAATAGAAAAGGTTCCGACATGTGTGATATCAATCAAACCGGAGCAAGTACACATTGCTTTGTTAACAGATTGTAGATCGGATAAAAGTGTGATATCCACAACAGTAGATTTTTTGGCACCAGTGTCTAGGATCAGATTTTTGTCCGTATTTTCTGATTTGCCAACTTGAAAATTTATGTTGTTGCAAACAATAAACCCAGTGTCATCACAGTTGTCTGTAGAGCTTTCACTAATAAGATTTTCATCTTCTATATCTCCCTTTCCAGTATCAGAATTTTCAGATTCAATAACATGTGCTTTGGGATTCTTAAGAGCTTCTTGAATTTGCTGACGGATAAGTTTTTCTATTTTAGGGTCTACACCGGAATTGGGATTGTTGGAGGTTTTTGAACTAGACAGATTATTTTTCGTTGGAGCAACATGAAGATGTGTATTTTTATTACGATTCACTGCAAAAAAATCTCCTGAAACTGCCAGCAGTTGACATGCAGTAGCTTTAGTTTAACTTTGATTTTACACTGGCCTTACTCAAACTTTAATTGAACCTTACTCTAATGCACAGTGACTGTGCATGATTCACAGTAACTGTGCAAAAAAATGACTCTTGGAGTAAGTTGAAGTAAAAACTGAGTAAAAACAGAGTATGCTGCTTGTCAACTGCTGGCAGTTGCAGTAGATTTATTTTCAGTGATTGTTAGATTTTGAGTGATTTTTTGAACTAGATTGATTTTATTTGTGTTTAAAAGTATTTTGAGATATTATTGTGTTAGCCAACAATTCAATCTTGTCCTGTTGTTTTTCTTGACGGTTGTCCTTGGTAAGCATTCTTTCAGAAAGTTTCTCATATGTGAAGGGTTTTGTATCATAGAGATTCTGAATAAGTGTAACAGTTCAGGCAGGGCTGAGTAACTTCTATATTACCACTGCTCAGCATCCCCCCCCCTTACTTCCACTTCGGCGGATACTTCGACCTCGAACCGTCGAACCATTGAACCGTCGAACCAGTAACTTCCGTCGAACTTCGAAACTGAACTTTCGAACTTCGACCCTTCGGG
>JNCO01005104.1:0-14496 GCA_000785685.1 Uromyces viciae-fabae
CAAAGCGGATATCTTCACCAAAATCACTTCAAGCACGCAATTGAAAGCTGCTCAAGACAATCTTTACCTGAAGAACCTCATCAGCTCCGGATAGCAAGCATGGGGGGGTGTTGAAACAATGTCATCAAGGTGTCACCAAAGGTCCTCGGGTTAGGATAGAAGATTAGAGTTTCCCTTATCATCAGATTAGGTTTCATGTCGTTGTATTTAATTCACTCGATACAGTTGTACAGCTCCTTTTCTCATTCATTCTTCTTTCCTCATTTCACCCGTCACTTCAGGTGACTTCACTTCTTTTTGTTTTACTGCCCCGGATATTTCTTTCGCCGTGCTCACCACACATCTCGGTGCTTTTAAAAGGAGGAGGGGCGGTGGAAGCTTGGCGGCGCTCTTTGTCACAATTTTCATCTTCCGCCCGGCGTGGTTCTTCCGGGTGGTTTTGATTGGCGAACCCACGATTCATCCAGGCCGGAGTTTGGACCCGTTTCCGGGTGGCCCACTCCCTCGCCGCTTTTCCCCATTCGGCCATGGAGGCGAAATTGGCCTTTGTTTGGCGAGGACGCGAGTCAGACGTAGCCAAAATAGAGGAGGATTCCGCGAGGAATATCGCAACTCCGATTTACGAAGATAAAGCGGCATGTGTGACCCAAATGCAGCACAGATTTATCAAGGGCAACAAAACGAAACACATCGCTCCAAAGTTTTTCTTTCCTGCAAAATTGCAATCAGAGAAACAGATAGAGATTGTCAAGGTGCAATCCTCAGAGAATCTTGCTGATCTGTTCACGAAGTCATTGCCGGCTGCAACACACAAAAGACTAGTTAGGTGCATTGGAATGCAGTCTCTGGCAAGTCTGCAAGGTACTCAGTGAAGTCCAGGAGAGGCAGCACAACGGTTAATACTGGCAAAGTGGAACGCAGAAACAAGAGGAGAAAACTCAAGACTCGGAAGAAGTCGCAGATGCTTGGAGACATTGGATAGCCGCTGGACCAGCCTGTACTCTTTTCCTTATGTCCGATCATTTTTGCCCCCGGGGTTTTTAGTCAACACCAAGGTTTTTAACGAGACAGGACAACCACCGTACAGCCTACAAAACACATCGAAAACAAAGAGACGCAAATCACTCACTATACAAGCTTCCTGCTGCGTGTTTCCAAGACTGAGAAAGATCAAGACGCCCCTTCACCTTGAAGAGGAGTGTTGTGATTGATTAGGTCTAGCCCTTTGTAAGGGCACAGCCACATGTACAACTGGCACAACTTTAGTTTACACCCTGCAACTTCAGGGGTGTTTACATTTGTGCTTATCCAGATATAAGGGGAGTCCATAGACACATGAAGAGGGAGAAGAAGAAAATAGAATTGCGCCACACATATCCAAACAGTTTCTGCATTCTTTAAACCAATACACAACATCTAAATAATTAGTCAGTGGTTTGGTCTCTAGAAATTACACATGTTACTAATCTCTGAACAGGACTTCAATTTCTAGACAGTTTGTATACTTAAAACTAGTTCAGATTGCTACCAGTATATACGTTGCGGATAGAACGAACTGGCTGGTTTAGACACAGTTGGTATCTACCTGGAATGGCGTTAAAGGGAAAGAAAATTGACATTATTCATGAGGTTTCAGCGCTACTAATTTTGGGAGAAAAAAAGTAAATATCAGATTATATGTATAAAGTATATTCCTGGTTTTTACTTGTTTTCTCCCTTTTTTTTTCTTGTTGATTTCACCCAAATCCCAGACGGAATTGAATCACGTTCTCGTCGCAGCGATTCCAGATAGTTTCTATGGTTAACGGTCACGTGACTTGGTTATGGGCAGTCGTCGACTGGACGTATGGTGTGGTCACAGTATAGCCTATCAATGAGACTGGGTGATTCTGGGGAAAACTCCCGCGATCCTGGTCAAAGTGGGACAGTGGTTACCATGACAAGTCAAGCCAATATTGAATGGCATAACAAACATCAGCAATGTCATAAGAGACACGGCTCAAGTCCTGTCGGTCGCGCCAGTAATTGGGGCTGTTTTCCCCCAGATAGGCGCTGCGGCCAATATTATCTCATTGGTTTCAGCAGCAGGCGCGGAGATCATAGGGGTTGCGGAGAGATATGTTGGCAAGCATGCATAGGAAAAAGTGGTATCCATGCCGCCTTTGATTGAAGACAACGAAGTACAAATGTCTCCCATTGAGTCACCTGCAGTTGCCATGGTAACAAACGTGACGGGTAACGCGTCGAATACTCCCCCTCAAATAAGTCCAGCGATATTCAACGTAACGCTCCAGAAATTTCAGCAGATGCAACCGTTACCTGTACCAATTGTACCAAAAGGTAACACTAAGTCACCCTGAACGGCTTATTCTGCGGGTAAAACGGCCGAGTTTCCGCCAGAAAAACGACATTACCAGAAAGGATGAAGTCGATGAATTGGCTGAACGCATGGAGTATCTCAATATCGGCAGTAATGTACCAAAAACCATCAAATCGGGCAACTCCCCGTGGGGTCTGTACGGCGGCAGCGGCAATTCCAGGGGGCGAAGCGTATTTGTGTGAGTCAGTGGAAGCACGGTGATTTTGGGTGAATTTTAGCGCGAGAAGTGAATAAAAAGGTTGCAGTGAATTTTGTCCTGTGGGGTCTGAAGACGAGAGAATTTTGAGAGTGGTGGCAAAGTGTGGGAATTTTGGGTATGTCCAGCTGTGTCCCCTTGTCCACTGGCAAAATATACTTTTCTCTTACTCCTCCTCTATAGAAAAACTTACATTTGGCAAAGGACAAAAGGACAAAGGCAAGACAGATCACGTGAGCGTGTCCCCTTGTCTACTGGAAAAATGGACTTTTCTCTTACTCCTCCTCTAAAGAAAAAAGATCGCGGATTCGTGTGTTATTGATTTGAATGGGACGGACAAGATTAAAAGCGAAACGACAACAACGATCAGCGGAGGTGGAATCTATCTACTTACCATTGATGTGTCCATGCCAAAAAACCAAGCGCATGCACCTCAAGGCTGTAACCCGGGTATCGGGTCGGGGTTTGAGGGCCGTCCCGAGGCCCGATACCCGGGTTTCAGGCCTCAAACACCGAAGCCCCGGGTATTACCAATTTTTTTTTTTTATCTCCTCCAGGGTGATATTCATCGGAGATATATGCCATCAGCAATATTTCCGGGTATGAAGCAGAAGCACCCCCGGCCGCCTGACAATTCGTCAAGATCCAACCATCCACTCACTCCCAGTCCCAAATCCACCACCAAGACCATCCACATCGACATTGATGACACTGCCGATACTGATAGCAACAATAAAGAGGCCCCACCCAACTCCCTGAAGCGCAGTTGGGTGTGGAACCATTTCGATGAATCCACCAAACCCGGACTCTTAATCTGTCAGGTGCTCATGAAACACGGCAACATCTGTGGCACCAAAATGAAGAGGGACAAGTCCTCTAGTACCAAAAATCTACACGGCCACCTTGACAAAATTCACCACCTCGCTGATCCCAAGTTGTTGAAGAGGACAAAAACGTACCATATGGACATTTCCAAATGGAGCAAGTCCGGCACATCAGAGCCCCAAGTAAGTTTCTCGTTTTTTTCTCTTTTATTTATATTGATCCCGATTGCTAACTTTTTTTTTTCTTTAGCGTCAACTCAATAATGAATCCCTCAAAACCGCATTGGTATACTTGATTGCTGCGGCTGACCTGCTGTTTGCTTTTGTTGAACAAAAGCCATTAAAAGGACTGGTCCGGATTCTCAATGTTGATGCCGTCCCCCTTTTGAAACATACATCTTGTTCTGGACTCGCAACCCATACTGCCCGGATGTTCCTTCAATCACAGGAAACAATCAAACTCCAATATATATTGAAACAACGGAAAATATCGTTCATGCAAGATGCCTGGACCGCCCCAAATTGTATCGCGTTCATGGCTGTAACAGCCCACTTTATTGATGAGGAATTCTTGATAAGGGACTTGACTCTTGAAGTCCCTCAGGTTCAAGGTAAACATCTCTTTTCACTCATTTCACTTGTATCCTCTCTTTTCACTTGTATCCTCTCTTTTCCTTGTATCATTTCTTTTTTAAATATTGAACACATGTCTTATGTCTATTTTCTTTTTTATCTTTCATTTTCATCTTTTTCTTAGGAACTCACAACGGAAAAAACTTTGCCGACCTCTTCTATGATGCTCTCAAAATTTATGATTCCATCAATCAACTCCAAACCATTACAGCCGACAACGCAAGCGTCAACGGTAAGATGGCTGCGTTGTTAAGTCTTGAGATCCCTCACTTCAACAGGGCAACAAATCTCTTGGGGTGTGTTGCCCATGTTATCAACCTTGCAGCTCAGGTCGGAATTGGTGCGCTCGGATCAATTGATGATACCCCCAGTGATACTGAGCAACCCCTCTCTACGACGGCCAATGATTCTCCTCCACATTCTATTGTCTCCAACGCAATGGATATTGCCTTTGTCACCTCACAACCAGACAACGAAAAAATTGTAAAATTTTAGAAAGTAAAGAACAATATTAATTTCAATACTTTAATGTTTTAATGATACAATTTAGATAAAATAAAATAATAAGAAATATACCTAAAGGCAAGATTGAATAAGGTAAGAATCAAGTTTATATAATAAATGTGTTGATGAAATTAATAATGATATGAATAAAATAAAAGATATGAAATGAATATAAGATTAAAATAATTTGTAGTTAATTTAAGATAATATAATTAATATTTGATTTTTAGTAGAGAGAATTAAATAGATTTTAATTTTTAATGAAATGTGATAATGTTTTTTGAGAAAGAAAAAGATAAAAAATTGTAGCATAAATAAAAATGAAAATCATGTGATGAAAGAATGAAAAATAAAAAGAAAATGATTGATCACTTGAATCGATCTTGAATCGTGAAATAAAATTGAGATGAATCATGATGAATCATGACATCATTTTTCAATTCTCAAAATTGAATCGAAAAATGGTAAATAAAAAATAAAATTTGAATTAGCTTTAATTTTAAATAATTTTATTTTAATTCTTTGATTATAATAAAATAATATAAATAGGGCGTTGCTAAATTCACGTGGTAGGCCCGCAAACTCACGCGGTTTCGACCGCCCGCAGACCAACCGCGTGCATGCGGTTTTCCGCAAACACACGCGGTTTTGAAAACCGCGTGTTTTCAAAATTTTAAAAAAAGGGAATGGTTCTTTGTGGTCTAAAAACCCCAAAAAATATTTATCAAGAATTTTTATGGGGTTTTTGACCCCTAAAAGATTAATTGAGAGATAATAAAAACAAAAAAAAAGGTAAATTACAAAGGGCCCCCAAAAGTTATGAAGGGGCCCTGTCCTGTGGAAAAAAAGTTGATAGGGGTTGTAATCAGCCCCTAAACTTCATTTTCAGCCAAAAAAAGCAAGATTTGTCACCGTTTAAGGATTTCATAAATAAAAACACCAAAAATAAGCGTTTTGGGACCCAAAAGCCCCCAAAAAATTGCCAAGTGGCCCTTTCCCGTGGAATTGAAGAAGAGTGAGTGTAAAAAACATTGAAATTATATTATAAAAGCCAAAAAAAGAACAAAAAACCAATAACAAAGTGATAAAATATTACAACTATTCTACATCAATAATTTGTTTATTAAGCCTGGCTGATTTGCGTTCAGGGGGGAATAACAACTCCATACCAAGATCCAAGTTCTTCTGAATGTTTTTTTCACAATGCTTTGTTGAATCCTAAGGCTTGAGGACAAAGAGTTGTTGAGAAGTTGAGACTATTTGTTGAAAGAGGAGCTAGAAATATTCAGATCAAAAATATTTCATAGGAAAGAGAGGCTCAAACCCGATGATTTAATTACAATCACTGAGAAGAGAAATATAAAGAGAGAGAAAATGTCACAACTCTGTGACATACAAACAAATAAAAATAACTATCACAACTACACATGACAGAGAATCACAACACAACTACACATGTTAGTGATATAATAACTAATAAGAGATAATTATTGACAACTACACATCAATAATTTATATTATTAAACAAAGACAACAACCCATCTATGAGTAATAATAACTAAATAATTTTATATAATAAATCATAGATAACTACACATCCATGAATACTATAATTTAACTTGTTGACAACTAAACATCAACATTACTATAATATTTTACTTTGTTGACAACTACACACCAACAAAGAATAAATAAGTCTCAAGGACCACTACACATCAATGAGAGAACTACTAATTAACTAATGAATTTACTAACTAATCTTAAAAAATTTTAAATATTTGTATTATAATTTTTGTTTAATTAAGTTGAGAAAGGAGAGAGGAAATAGGAATAAAGGATGAGAGTGGAGGAAAATTCACAGAAAAACAACAGCCTTGGCCTCCTTGGAGGCATACCAGTTCCAAGAGGCATCAATTCTGGGTGCTGGCCAATTATCAGAGGAGAATTTGAAGGTGACAATATGAGCCAGTTGGTCAATGAGCATAAGTAAGAAGAGTGATAAATAAATGTGTATGTAACAAAAAAAAATAATCTACTCCAAGCCTTTGTTGAGCCAATTATGAATTTTGAGATCATTTTGCAAACAAGAATGAGTTACTGGGTCATGTAAGTCATGATTTCTCTGAATATAAGCAGTGAGAGTATGAGAAAGAGTTGGATCTTGATGATTTGATACTAATTCGGCTGAAATTCATCGTCCAATAAGAATCCATGGGCTGTGAAAGAGAACAAATAACAAGGGGGAGCTGATTCAGAGAGGAAATTGAGACGCCTTTGTTCTTTTTCATGTGTGTGGCCATAGACATTATCCATAAAATTCTTGTCTTTAAACAAGGGATTAGTGTCCAACTCTTTCACCATTTCTTGCCTTACCTGAAGCCAATTTTCTTGTTTCCTCCCCAGACTAACAGCTGCTGCTCTGAAACCACAATTTCCATCAACCATAACATCATGGACAAAACTGATCAGGGGGAGGGAAGTTGCTGGGGAGGGCAGTTGCTGGGGAAATGAGGTTCTTTCTGGGATACTGTGCAGCATTTATATTATTAATATACCAAAAAAAAATGCACAGGCTGATGAAAAACTACTCACTTTCTCCAAAGGCACTTCATAAAAATCCCCAGAAGGACAGAAAGTTGACATGGTGGAAGGAAGCTGGGGGCAGATGATGAATAGAAATAAATGAGAAAGAAATAATCATAAAAAAAAAAAAAACTCACAATTTCACTGGAACAAGTGGCAGTTTGCTCAAATACTTCCTTTCCCCTTGGCCTGTAAGGAGCCTCTTCATCATCTTCATTAACATCTTCTTTTCTTCTCTTGATCTGTTCCAGAGTGAGAGGATTGGATAACACCCTTGTTTTCTGCACCAAAGTACCAGACCTCTGCAAGAATGGAAAATATCAAATGGGATGATAAAAAAATAAGAATAAAACAGAAAACTTACAGTTTTGATGGGTTCCAATGGATCTGGTTGTTAAGGAGCATCTTCATCATCTTCATTTATCTCTTCTTTTTTTCTCTTGATCTGTTCCAGAGTGAGGGGATTGGATAACACCCTTTTTTTCTGCACCAAAGTACCAAACCTCTGCAAGAATGGAAAATATTAAATTGGATGATAAAAAAAGAAAACAAAAAAAAACAGAAAACTTACAGTTTTTTGATGGGTTTCAATGGATCTGGTAGTTCCCCATCACTGCTTTCATCTTCAGTTACAAATAACATCATATAGAACAAGGGAAAAATTAAAGGAAAAAATTAATTGGAAAGAATTAGAAGTGGTCAAATAATATTAGATAAAAAACTCACATCTTCCTCTGATTCTTCTTTCTTTTTCCCCTTTTCTATTTTTTTTCCTGGAGCCTGATTTAAAACAAAATAATTTTTGAGAAATTATTCATCAAATTAAAATATAAAAACACACCTTGATTTGAGGGTGTGGTGAGTGAGATGTGGTGTGGTGAGTGAGATGTGGTGTGGTGAGTGGTTTTTTGGTTGGTGTGATTTGAATTTTTAAGTTGGGATGGACCAAACTTGATTGGAATTCAAATTGCATTCTCCATGCAAAATGAGGATTTTTATTTATTTATTTAAGGGGGTGGATCAATTTATGGTTTTTTTGGGCTCAAACACCTTATTTTTGGCTTTTTTTTCTTTTTTTCTCTTTTTTTTGGAGAATCATACAGGTTCTAAAGACCCCACACAGCTTCAATTCCACGGGACAGGGCCACTTGGCAATTTTTTGGGGGCTTTTGGGTCCCAAAACGCTTATTTTTGGTATTTTTATTTATGAAATCCTTAAATGGTGACAAATCTTGTTTTTAAATTTAATAAATAATGTTAATTGAATATTCAAATTTTTTACTGTGTATTTATTTTCATACATTTTTTTATTTTCTTTTTTAACTCACAATCTTTTGTGATGTTAATTTTTCTTTTATTGGAAATTGAATTAATTTGACGTCCGCCCTTGCTCTGAGCAGGTATGTTCAGAGAAATTTTTTTAGATTCTAATAAACCTATCTTTGAAAGTATTTGATTTAATTTAATTGAATTAAGAGATTTAGTTATAAAGTCTGATAAATTATTTACTGATGAAATTAATTTTAAATTGACTAATTTATTATTTATTAATTCTCTGATAAAGTGTAATTTTATATCCATGTGTTTGGTTCTAAAGTTATTTTGACTAGTATCACGAATTGCTAGATCATGAGCGCCCTTGTTATCTTCAAAAATAATAGCAGGAGTTTTAAAATTAAATAAATTAGTTTCTTTATTTAAACTTTGAATCCAGACTAATTCCCTAGATAAATCCGCTAATGCTTGATATTCTGCTTCAGTGGATGACAAAGAAACTGTTTTCTGTTTTGAAGATTTCCAAGATATAATATTGTTATTTATTAAAATAAGAAATCCTGTTACTGATCTTCTGGTGATTGAGAAATCACCCCAGTCTGCATCTACGTCACTAGTAATTATAAATTCATTTGTTTTTCTTAAAGTAAAATTTAAATATTTTGTAAGTTTTAAATAAGCAAAATTCTTAAAGCGGCTTTGTAATGATTGTTTGATGGCTTGTTTAAGAATTGAGATAAAGAGCTGACAGCAAAAGATATGTCAGGTCTTGTAAGAACACTTAAATAGTTCAATGATCCTACAATTGATCTAAAATCTAAATTTAATTTTAAAAATTCTTGTTCTTCTTTATCCGTTGCTTTGGTTAATTGTTCATTAATTAACATAGGTGTTTTAACGATTGATATTTCATTAATTTTGAATTCATTGATCTTTCTTTCAATATATTGCTTTCGATTTAATACTAGACTGTTTTCATTTCTAATGATGTTCATTCCAAGAAGAAATTGGGCTTCATTCAAATATTTGACTTTTAATTTCCCCTTGATTTCAGATTTGAAGATCAATGGATTTCTTCTAATTATTATCATATCGTCAACATGAGTAAATATCCAAGTTGCCTCTTGAATTTTTCCGCTGAGCCAGAAAATACAAGGGTCTGAAATTGAGACCTCAAAATCAATTGACAATAAGAAATCCCTAAGACGTTTATACCAGGCTAAAGACAATTGTCGTAAGCCATAAATTGCTTTATTAAGATCAAAAATTATACTGTCTTTGCAATTATATCCTGGCGGAGGTAACAAGATGACTTTTTCTTCTAATTTTGCAGTTAAGAAAGCACTCTTAATGTCTAGTTGGTGGATTTTAAGATCATTATTTAAAGCAAATAACAACAACAATCTTAAGGATGAAGGTTTGCCTGTTGGTGCATAACTAACGTCAAATTTTAAGCCGTGAGTTTGTTTGAAGCCTTGAGCACAAATTCAAGCTTTGTATTCAATAATTTCATTATTTTCTCCAAGTTTCTTTTGATATGCCCAAACTGAAGGAATAGGTTGATCATTTTCATTTCTTAATCTTTCATATTTTGTATTTCTTTATTTTCAGCTTCCTTCCATAATTCAGCTTCTTGACTATTAATAGCTTGATGATGTGTTTTAGGTACATCTGAAAGTAAAACTACAGCTCTTCTTATTCTGGGAGTATTGATGATATTTGTTTTATCTATTTTTAAATTAATATCTTTGATTGCTTTATTTTCCATTTGATTTTCAATATTTATCTCTTCTTCTTTTTCTTCTTCCATGGGTAAATTTTCTTCCATGAAGGCTAAAGAAGGTTCTTTATAAAAATCTGGAAAATTATTGTCAAAGATATCTTGACTCGGGTTGATTGATTTTAAGAATGGAAAACAGGTTTCTTCAAAATAAGTATGCTTTGTTACATAAATTTGCTCATCATCAATTCTAACTACCCTATAAGATGAATAATCATTTGAATAGCCAATTAAAACGGATTCCCAACTTATAGAATTGAATATTTGTTTTCTTAATTGGTCTGGTTTAACAACCCAAACTCCACACCCAAACGGCTTGAAGAAAAAAGGATTAGGCTTCTTTTTAAACATTAGTTCAATTGAAGAACTTCTTTTGTTAAATAATGATGGAAGTGCATTTGTTGTTGCTGCTGCCATTATCACGGATTTCCCCCACCATTCCTGTGCTAAATTAGCTTGCATCAACATACATCTGGTCATGTTTAAGATTGTTTTGTTGGCTCTTTCAGCACATCCGTTATTTTGAGGAGTGTAAGGCTGGGAAATATTATGTTGAATACCTTTGCTATTAAATAATTCATTAAAAATATTACTACAAGATTCCCCTCCACCATCTGATATAAACTTTTTAATTTTAAAATCCGTTTGTTTTTCAAAGAAAATTTTAAAATTTAAAAAGTTTTCTATTGATTCTGATTTATTTTTAAGTAATGATATATTGATATAACCAGTAAACTGATCAATTAAAGTAAAAATATATCTTTTACTTCCATTTGCAGATGGGGTAATAGGTCCTATTAAATCGCCATGAATTATTTCTAAAGGATAAGTTGCTTGATCAAAGTGACTTTTAACATATTTTTGTGATATTTTTCCTTTAGAACATGCATCACAAGCTGATATTTTATTTAAATTTAAATTTGGAATCAACATTTTTAACCTTGCACCTCCTGCGTGCCCAAATCTTCTATGCCATAAATCGAAATTAGATAATTTATCTTCTATTTTTGAATAAAATGATGTTGCATTGAATGGTTTAATATAATTATCTAATTCAAAAATGTTATTAATTAAATTACATTTTAAGACAATATTATCAATTTTGATTTGGCAAGTATTTTTATCTTTACTCATGATAGCTTGATTGTTAATTATTTTATTAAAAGAAATCAAATTTCTTGAAGCTTCAGGACAATAAAGAACGTCTTGAAGTTGTAATAATTTTCCTTCTTGCAATTTTATAATAACGTTTCCTATTTTAAAAGCTTGTAAATTTGAATTAATGTTTCCTGTCATAATTTGTACATTTGAATCTCTGATTTGCTGAAAATATTCTAAGGAATTAAAAATATGATGGCTTGTGCCTGGATCTAAAATAAACCTAGTTCCATCAATAATGTCAATAGCGCAATTTGCAAATGATGGAGTAGCAAAATCATTTGAATTCGATTTATTATTGCTACTACTATTATAATTATTTTCACTTTTAATTCTATTTCTTAAATTTTAATTTTGATAATTCATTTGAGCATATGACCTAGATTTTTTATTATAGTTACTATTTTTAAAATTAGGCCGTAATTCAGGATGCAAAGCCCAACACATTTCATTTGAATCATTTGCTTCTGGATTATGTTGGCCGTTTTTACATCCTGGAGGTGGTCTTTTATAGTTTCTTTGATTATTGTTATTCATAAACATAGCATTATCAATATTATCTGTAGTAGGATTAGAAATAAAATTTTGTGTTCTATCATTTAAAGCTATATCTTTAAGTTTTGAAAACAAAACATCCGGAGTGGCTAATGTTTTGTCATCCATGAGTAATGACTCCATTAAATGTGGTCTTCTAGTAGTTACTCTTGAGATAAGAGTACAGCTAATGATCTTTTGAGGCATATCCAATCCTATTGTATCAAATTCCCTAAGACAACTCTCTGCCTTAAAAATATAATCACTTAAATCATTAATTAATGTGATGTTTAACCAAATATTCCAAACTCGACATAAATTAAGTACAGTAAGTCCGGCTAATTCATTTTTGATTCTATTCCAAAGATAAAAACGATCAAATTGATGCGTTTCAGTAACAATTGTATTGTATAAATTGTCTTCCATATGGGATCCAATTATTCCGGCTGTTTCAATTAAATATTTTTTAATTTTTGGATCATCTTTATTAATTGTTACTTCTTCACAATATTTATATAAATCTTTATAAGATAAAAGAGCTATCATCTTCTTTTTCCAGATTGTATAATTTTCTTTTGATAATTTAGGAACTCTAATAAGATTTTTTCATCTATATTATTACTTGATTCAGACATTTTCAAATTCTTGCCTTTAATTTGTTAAATGAATAGTTTTGATGAGCTTGAGCTTGTCGAGACTGTAAATCTGTAAAATTTTAGAAACTAAAGAACAATATTAATTTCAATACTTTAATGTTTGAATGATACAATTTAGATAAAATAAAATAAGAAGAAATATACCTAAAGGCAAGATTGAATAAGGTAAGAATCAAGTTTATATAATAAATGTGTTGATGAAATTAATAATGACATGAATAAAATAAAAGATATGAAAAGAATATAAGATTAAAATAATTTTTAGTTAATTTAAGATAATATAATTAATATTTGATTTTTAGTAGAGAAAATTAAATAGATTTTAATTTTTAATGAAATGTGATAATGTTTTTTGAGAAAGAAAAAGATAAAAAATCGTAGCATAAATAAAAATGAAAATCATGTGATGAAAGAATGAAAAAGAAAAAAAAAATGATTGATCATTTGAATCGACCTTGAATCGTGAAATAAAATTGAGATGAATCATGATGAATCATGACATCATTTTTCAATTCTCAAAGTTGAATCGAAAAATAGTAAATAAAAAATAAAATTTAAATTAGCTTTAATTTTAAATAATTTTATTTTAATTCTTTGATTATAATAAAATAATATAAATAAATAATTCATCACCTTTTAATCAGGTGGTAATTATTAATTTAATAATTGTTTCTTTTTAGGTGAATCCTGAAAACCTAAAGTAAACAAATTTAATAAGTAATGTTAATTGAATATTCAGATTTTTTACTGTGTATTTATTTTCATACAGTTTTTTATTTTCTTTTTTAACTCACAATCTTTTGTGATGTTAATTTTTCTTTTATTGGAAATTGAATTAATTTGACAAACATTAATGCCAAGACAATACTGAAGAGGATACATGGCTTATGCATTTATGCCCGCTTCTTGCCCCAACGCTTTGAACATTTTTCCAATGTGGTACTCTTTGCACAGCCGGAACTCCATGCAAAAGGAATTCTGGGTCTTGAAATTGATGTCAAGACCCGTTGGAACTCAACATTTAAGATGTTCAAACGATGTTTGTTACTTCAAAAATTGTGCGACCACTTTTGCCGTGATTTTGCTGAAACCCGACCATATGCACTATCATCTGCCAAATGGGATCGAACCAGGTATATCATGAACCTCCTTGAGCCACTCTCAGAGGCAACTGAATTACTCTCTGCCTCCAAGTATCCAACATTAAACTCAGCTCTCCCTGTGTATGTGGTATTAATGGAACATCTTCAATCTACCGAGCAAGGTCTTTATGATCAAGGGCAGCTCATTATACCTGCTTGTGAGATGATTGAGAAGGTTGACCAGTATCTTTGCGATGCAATCCACAAACCAATATATATATCGGCAATGATTTTAGATCCTACTTTCAAGGCCACCTTCTGGAAGAACCATGAGGATTTCATTTGCAAGCATTACAGATTAACTCAAACACACATAATGCATGTGTTCTGCGACTCAGCACAGGTGTTTGAGAGAACAGTCCACCATCTTAACCAAACCCCAATTGTCTCCATCTCAGGTTCCCGCTGCCACAAACAAAAAATTGTCCTTCAAGTCAGCTCTATATACACCTGCACCCAAGATGGACGGGATTCAAGCGGAGATTCAACACTACTTACACGAAGCCCCGGGACCTGAAGGAACTAAACCCCTGGCGTACTGGGTGGAACGTCAGCAGCAGTTCCCGCTTCTCTTGACAATGGCACAAGTTTTTTTGGCCATTCCAGCAACAAGCGCCTCATCCAAACGAGTTTTCTCCAAGGGTCGTCGCATTGTCTCTTGGCAGAGATCATCCCTCAAGCCCAAGAGCATTGAACAGCTCTTATTCCTGAAGGATTGGTTTCTGGCCTTTGATGGTCCTTTTTAAGTATTTTCTGTTTTATTTTCTCAATAAAAAAAGTATCATTAACAAAAAAAAATTTAAAACAAGTATTATTAATAAAAAAAAGTTT
>KN362193.1:4134-14492 GCA_000785685.1 Uromyces viciae-fabae
TGAGAGGTGCCTGTCTATTTTCTTCATGTTTTTGTACACCTGATGTGCTGTTGGTTGGTGGGTTTTTCCTAGTTTGAGTGTTTCTAGTTAAATAATAAAGATAATGCAAATGAGCCCAACAGGTTGAATAAAAAATAGACTCAAGAGTAGAAAGCAGTTAAGAACTTGAAAATTTGAGCGTACCATCTTGAAAGATTTCAAAGAAGTCTTTCATGGTCTCAATCTCCTCCAAATCATGTACGGTAGGGCAGGTGCTAAAATTAGCATCCTCCATTGCCAAGTTGTCAAAGGCGTCCTTGTAAGGAAGTGAAGATTTCAGCATGAGATAGGTGGAGTTCCGACGTGTTGGAACATCTTTCGAGGGTAGTGCTTTAACTTGAATGTTGGCGATCGCAATTGATTTTTCAAACATCTGCTTTCTTGCGGGTGTGCTTTTGATTAAAATAACACTTTCTCGAATATTGATGACGGCGTTTGAGAGCTTTTTGAGGCCATCCTTCACTATCAAATTGATGATATGTGCGGAACATCGGACATGAAAATATTGGCCTTTCAATTCGGGTGGATTCTTGCGGTGGTCTCTGAGGAAACTAGATACTCGGGTCATTGCGGCATCGTTGGCTGAAGAGTTATCAACTGTAACAAAAGCAACCTTATCTACTATTTTCCAATCAACCATTGTTGAGATGAGATGGTCAGCTATTGCTGGTCCAGTTTGAGGGGAAGGCAATTCTTTGAAGGAAACAAGTTGCTTGTTGAGGGTCCAGTTGGAATCAATGTAGTGTGCTGATACTACCATGTAAGAGCTTTGATTTGCCGATGTCCACAGATTGGTTGTGAGAGAGATACAATTAACAGAAAGAAGCTCATTTGCAAGAGCTTCTTTCATTTTTCCATACATTGAAATTATATCCGATTGGAGGGTGATCCGGCTGAGAATTCGGAATCGAGGTTGTAAGGAGGCTAGGAATAGCTTGAAAAATGTATGCTGAATTAAACTGAATGGGAGTTCGTGGGCAATGACCATCTTGGTCAGGAGTTCACGCGAAGCTTGTTGAGAGAACGTCCAAGACCCCAACAAGCTGGAGTTTTGGGCTTGGACGACATCCTTTTGGATGAGCGTTTGGGTGGTGGAATTCTGGTAGTTAGAACATCGTTGGATGTGGCGCCAAAGATGTTTTGTCCCATTTGAGCTCTTTCCGGTGAGAGGTGCTTGGCAATATTTACATATTGCTTTTAAATTTTGGGCTGAAAAAATCAAAAAGAAAAAAAAAACCATATCAATACTTGAGTCTAGATTCTAAAGGAAGAAAGAAAAAATTAAATGAGAAGTTTGAATCAAGATAAAGAAAAATGACCTTCTCCTTTGGTTACAAAGTGACCCCAAATGTCGCTTGTGGTTCGACGTTTTTTCTTTTCAGGTTCAGTCAACTGAGTTTCGGATGGCTCATCATCATTGACTTCAATGTTGGTGGTTAGTGGTAATTTTTTTTGAGGAGGTTCAACATCCAGGTCAGTTCTTGTTTCAGCTTGCAGACTTTCAGGTTAATCCGGAGGCTCATGGTTGTCTGTTTGATTTCGATTGGTGGAAAAAATTGTGGTTGGATGGGGAGGTTGTTTGTTTGGAATTGGATTTGGAGCCATGGCGTCCTGACTCAGAATCTCAGAGTCATAACTCCTCAGTGCTCACCCCAGGCGGGTCAGGATGTAGATTTCTGCTCATCATGCTGCCCAAACCCGGCTCACAAAATTTCCGGGTCAGCCTCGGGGCGGGTCAATTTGTGGATTTTTGGGATTTAGACTGCCCAAGCCCGGCGCATGACCCGCCGGGTCACCGGTCACCCGTGGGTCGACCCGACCCACTTTCATCCTGAACCGTGGAGCGCATGGAAAGAACCGCTGCTACTAGCTAGGAGCACTCCTGCTGTGGGTACTACTGGTCTACAAATAACCCTCCATCTTGAACTACTAGCCTTGACCCAACACACCCATTGCACTCACATAGTTTCCAGCTCAAGCTCCAACCATTCAGTCGTAGACCCAAGTCAATCAATAGAAATACTTTCATTCACATAAAATGATCTTTTCTCAACTCTTCCTTGCTGCATTAGTTGTCTGTGTTACAGCGAATCCGCAGAAAAACGAACCAGTGACCACGTTTGTGTGCGACAAAAACCACGGTGAAAGAGCAAAATAGGTGCAGAGTTTTCCACTGGATATTGCATGAAAAGAATATATGGCAGCAACAAATGTGAATGGAATGGTGAGCTTAACGCTTCAGATACGCTATCATAGCTTGGAGTGTTACGCTGATTCATCATTTCTTCTTGCTTTTTTATTCATTGAAAAATCTTGCCACTGCAAGTCGTCAAAGCTAAGCCCCTCAGCAAGGCTCACAATTTCCACTGTGGAGGGACTGATATGAATTGGAATGTATGCTGTAGCAATGAAGTCAGTTTCATACCCTTTGCCTCTAGTGTCATCCAACTTGAACTTACCTGCTGTCTCTCTTTATTCAATGAAAAACTGTGCAAAAATGTCGACAGTTCGCCCTAACCCACACCCAAAAAAGGCCAAATAATCAACCAGATAGCAAGACCTTAAGTGAGCTTGATAGAAAATGCATGGCTATGCTAGCTTAACTAAGCCCTTCGGACAGAGACCGGCCGCGCACCGGGGCGTCTGAAGGACGCTCTACGCACCAATGAAAAACTGTGCAAAGATGTCGACAGTTCGCCCTAACCTACACCCAAAAAAGGCCAAATAATCAACCAGATAGCAAGACCTTAAGTGAGCTCGATAGAAAATGCATGGCTATGCTAGCTTAACTAAGCCCTTCGGACAGAGACCGGCCGCGCACCGGGGCGTCTGAAGGACGCTCTACGCAGGAGAGGCTTATGAGTTAAATCCACTTGCTGGCAGACACAGGCAGAAATTCATGGATATTTTTCTTTCTTATTAAAAACAAAAAAAAACCCATCAACTTTAAACCGGACCTGAATAGACAGTATTGTAGCTATGAAAGACCATTTCTTCATCTCCAATTTTTGTAATGAACAAAACAAATTTCTTGAAATAAGTCCATTTTGAAGGGTTCCCCCAAACCTCCATTATTCAAAATCTTGTCTGGTTTCTCTGAAAATAAATTGGAAGATGGAACCATTAAATACCTTAGTAAACTTCATGAAAAAAAGTTGAGAGTATCTGCATGCACTGTGAGGTATCTCTATGTCCTTTGATGGTAATTTTAGTAAAAAGGACTATGAATGTCCACAAATATTTTATTGTAATGTATCTATCACAAAATAATTTATTATTTATTAATAACCAACACCTTATAGGTTGGATACAGCTTTTAATATAAAGGATATACCTTAATTGAAGTGTCTACTGTGGTAATTCAACTTATATTTGAAACAGTGGCACAAGAACAATTTAAAAATCAATTCTGAAGAAAATTTGGGGGAGGCTTGAGGTAAGCTTCTTTGCCCAGAGGCCGGAGTCCTCCTCAATTTTCTTTTAAAGAATGGGCACAATAAGCTAGAAGGGGCAATTTCTTTATGTATCTTAGGTGCAATTCTAGTGGAGCCTATGGCTGGGATCAGGAAATAAACAGAAGGGTTATTTTACTTTGGTCTACTGACACTAGTAACTTACTTATTTTGTGGCATCGGTTGGTTTGGTTGATTTACTTTATTTAATTATATGAATGAATGATCCAACCAGAAGGGGGGAAAGAGCATGATATTTATAGTAAAAATTCTTCCCCAGGGGTGCTCTTAATTCCTTCCTTTTGCCTATTGGAATGAAATATAAAGATCTCATTCCTGTCATAGAATTATAAGTGAATATTATTCCCCCTTATTCTTCATTACATATTTATAACAACTTGTAATAAAGAATAATGATATTTTCACGTATTCGATTTTAAATTATTAAACATTTCTATTGGTCTTAAAGTTAAGTAAATATTTTAATTGATTTCATTTGAACTATATTTATGAATGTAGAATTTTTGCACGTGCAGAAGATGTCATCATTTCTTTAAAATTCTTTTTCAATTGTTCTGGGAATAATTATGTGTAAATATTTTCCCATGGTTTCTTACATTGTTTTGATTGTTACAATTTTGCGGAAATTCTTGAACTAGGTGTGTGTACCTACTGTTGAAAAACTTCAACAGGCTATAAATTTTAAACTAGAGTAGCTACGTCAATTCTGATAGAATCTCATGTATGCACCAATAATAGAGATAATCTTTATCATACTACAAGTGCCTGTATGTAGATTATAATTAATGCTGCTTTGTGTAATAATTATTTTTATGGGCTTGTTAAACTGAGAAGGGCTTAGAAATCATAGGTAGCTCCGCAGAGTGACCTAGAGTAGATTTTGATGAGAATTCAGGAAATGTAATAATATTTCATGAATTCCTTATAACAAAAAAGATATAAAATATTTCTATATTTTAATATTTAATTTGATTATTTTGTAGGTTATTTTGGATAAGTATTTTATCTCACAACATGACATGCACCCAAAGAAGAAAAAAAAAAAAGAAAGAGACAGAGAAAATAAGAGGATTTCCATTAAAAATCCATCACCCAGATTGACGGACAAAAAGGGCCATTGATTATACCCAAGAAGTTTATTCAAATGGAAAAAAACCAGCTCAAGACACAACTTGATCAAACAGGCTACAAAACTTACCATAAGCCTTGAAAGCCCCTCCCATTCAATATAGTTCTTAATCTAGTCCGTGGTCAAAATACCTTCCTTCTAGCAGCCACTGGTTTTGAAAAATTCAGGTTCCCCAAAATGTGCCTGAACTTAGGCCCAAGTATCCTCTCTTTGCATCAATTTTAGGGGTGGTGTTTGTTTTCAACTCACTTGATGTGCTGGGTGTCAATCAAGTGGAAGGAAAAAACTCATGCAGGATAGTCCACCCTCAATCTTACTAAGCCCACCTTCAACAAGAAAAAAGCCCAGAAAGTCTCAAAAGTTTTCTTCAATTTTGTTGACCTCTTGTTGGAATCTTAGTGACACAATCTTAAATGTTATCTACTACTACTAATCATTAGTATCTCAACTAATACTATACTAAACTATCTAAACTAATACTATACTAAACTATCTAAACTAATACTATACTAAACTATCTAAACTAAACTACTCTACTAATATTACTCAACTCTTAACTATACCCTTAAAATATTACTCTACAAATGCTGTTACTAATCCATCAGTTACTACTACTATTCTATCTACTATTACTATTACTTCCTTCTTTACAAAAACTTCTTTACTATTTTACTTCTTGTTACTTACAATCAAAATGCCTTTCAAATATTTTGTTAGCACAGTTTATCCAGTATTTTTATTTCATTAATGTTGTTGAGTTGAGAACTAAATCAATTCTCTTCTATCTTTCTTTTCTTTGAAAACTATTCTTAATTTTTGTATTTATTTTGCTTATGTAAGCAGGACCTATAAATAGGCCTGCTCACCCAACTTAAATAAATCATTTAGTCAAACTCTTTCTAAATCTTTTCATTCCTATTCACTCCGCCCAGTTAGCTCAGTCAGAGAGCTTTCAGCTTTTACCTCTGATTTTTGAGCTCAAAAATCATGTAAAACCTTTTATTTGAAAAATAACTTTTAACAATGGTTCTCTAGGCTCTCATATCAATGAAGAACACAGTGAAATGTGATAAGTAATGTGAATTGCAGAATTCAGTGAATCTTTGAATCTTTGAACGCACCTTGCACCTTTTGGTATCCTAAAAGGTACACCTGTTTGAGTGTCATGAAAATCTCTCATCAAATTTGTTTTTGGTGGATGTGGAGTGCTGCTGTTATCTAGCTCACTTTAAATATATAAGCTCTTCCTTATGTTGTTGGATTGACTTGGTGTAATATTTAACTTTGTTTTCATCAAGGAAAGTAGCAATACTTGCCAATATATTAAGTAAGGACTCCTAAAAAACAACTATTTCATTTTTTAAGACCTCAAATCAGGTGGGACTACCTGCTGAACTTAAGAATATCAATGATCACAGGAAAAGAAACTAAAAAGGATTCCCCTAGTAATGGCGAATGAAGAGGGAAAAGCCCAAATTTGTAATCTGGCTCTTTCAGAGTCCGAGTTGTAATTTTGAGAACTGTTTTCAGTGCTGGACCATATACAAGTCTGTTGAAAAGCATTTTTTTAACAATAATCATTTTCAAGTAATCTACTTATCTCTGGAGCTACATGCCAAGCTGGTTGTGGCTAGTTGTGCCTGAGGCTCATATTATTTATTGATGGATCCTGATTGATAGTGGAAGAAATCAGAACCAAAAAGGGTTGAGGCATGAGGACCAGGCCCTATTTTGTCTGTTGTTTGGGACAATTTTCCATGCTCTTCTGAAAAAAAACTCTTCTCCAACTTTCTTGATGTCCACAATGTGTTGACCTATGGATATCAAGGAAATCAAGCTTAATTTGAAGCTTTTTCTAAGCAATATCAACTTACTTCAAGGAGTTAAGCTGTCCCAAGATACATATAATCAACAGTGGGCCAGCTACTCTAAAAGTAGCGCTTAGCGTAGCGTAGTGTAACTTATTAAGCTACGCTACAATCACGCTACTGTTAGCAGTTTTTTTTTCAGCTAACGCTACTTTTTGTTTGCCAAAAAAAAAAAAACTTAGTGTAGCGTAGCATAGATGCCTCAAAAGAAAGCTAACACTACCAGGAGCTCCTGTAGATTTTAGTGTAGCATTGTTAGTTTTTGAAAGCGCTACGCTACAGTAAAGTGTAGCACTAGCAACCGCTACACTACATGTGGGGATAGCATCAACGCTGAAACCAATACGATACAATACAATACTTTCCGATATTCATGTATCGTATCGGTTTCATAATACATAGGTAAGAAATAAAATGTATTGTATCTTTTATTTGATACAATACACAATATTTGTATCGTATATCCAATACCCAGACACAGTAAAAACCGGTATCAGATCGGTTAAGAAACCAATACCAATCCTGTATTGGAGTGTATTGACTTTTCAGTACTTATTACTAGAAAAAAAATTAGATTCTTGCTTTCATTTAGCTCAAGTGACATGTTTTTATGTATTTGGGGAAGAAGAGATAGCGACAGCAGGGGAAGGAACAGAAAAAGAATAGAAAAGTTCTAAATTAGTATTAGAGGCAGCATCAGAATGTTTTCGTTTACGGGTTGTTTTATTTTGGCTGGATACAAGGGATTTCCGGGAGTCTTGACTTGGGAAAATGAAGTGGGGATCTTTAGAGGGGGTAGTAAGCCGAGTGGACTGACGGGATGGTGGTCGTGAAAAATTTGGGAGGGGGGGGTTGAAGATCTGGTCATGGCTGACCAGATTGTTCACTAGTACTAGCCTAAAAAGCTGATGAAGGAAGGGTTGAGGGGTGAGGGAGGGGAATGTGCGGAAGGAAAAAAAAATAGGGGAATGTGCGTAAGGAAAAAAAAATGATTTCTCCGATGACCGGATGGGATATCATCTGTGGTCATATGTATTATGCATGTGAGGTCATATGGGTCAAAACTAAATTTATGCTTATGCAAGCAGCAAATCCCATAGTTACATAGTTAAGCATTTGGCTGGGGGGACTTTAGCCCAATAAACAATACACAAATATGTATCGGTTCATAATCTACACAGTTTTGGATAACCTGATACACAGCCTAGTCATGCAGTGGGTATTGTATTGGGAAGCCGATACATCATCTTCTTAAAGGACCGCATGGGATTGGACCCTCGATACAATGCCAATCCAATATATCAAAGATGATCGCAATACGATATGGGCACAATACTGATACCAGTATTGTATTGGTTTCAGTGTTGATAGCATTTTTGATTTTTGTAAGCGCTACACTACAATTCAGTAGCACAAGCAACCAATGTAGTATAGCGTCCATTTTTTACAGCTTTCATATCTAATCTTTTTTCATTCTTTTTATGATGGAATTTTGAATAATTTAAATATGAATAAAAATCTCATTCTTCAAATAAGTAATTTTTTAAAAAAATGAATCTCACTTGCAAAATTGATTTGATTATCAATATTTTAAAAAATTTAATTTTAGATCCTTGATTCTGATAGCAATTAAATCCTGAGATTGTTTATTGAGGACAAGGACTTTCCAAGAATCAAAAAAAAGAAATAGAATATGTGTCAGTAATATTCATGGTTGATTAAAGAAAATGAGAATATAATAAAAAAGATATGAATTTTGCACTATGTTTTTGAGAGCCAATGACGCAGTTCAAGTGAAATGGGTCCAATATTGAACCTCTATTCGATAAAAAGGTATGAATTTTGCACTATGTTTTTGAGAGCCAATGACGCAGTTCAAGTGAAATGGGTCCAATATTGAACCTCTATTCATCATTTTGTCAAAGGAATTTAACATAGTGGGAATGAAAAAAGATAAATCAAATGAAAAAAGATAAATTAAATGAGAAAAGATAAGTTAAATTAAAAAAGATAAATTCAATGAAAAAATAAAAAAAGAACATGGATTCTCTTTATTCAGGAAAAGGAATTTCAAAGAAAAAAAAAAGCAAAAGATAATGTGTCAGTAATGTTGATGGTAGATTAAAACAAAAAGAATATAATAAAAAAAATCTGGATTTTCACTATGTTTTTGAAAACCAATGATGCATTTCAAGTGAAATGTGTCCAATATTGAACCTCTATTCATCATTTTGTCAAAGTAATTAATTATAGTAGAAATAAAAAAAGATGAATTAAATGAAAAAAATGAAAAAAATGAAAAAAATGAAAAAAAAATAAAAAATAAAAAAAGAACATGGATCCTCATTTTGTGATTTGATTATTAATCTTTTAAGATTTCTAATTTTAAATCCATCATTCTCATAGCAAGGACATCCTGATATTGTTTATTGAGGACAAGGACTTTCCAAAAACAAAAAAAAAAGCAAAAGAGAATGTGTCAGTAATATTTATGGTTGATTAAAAAAAAAAGAATATAATAAAAAAAATCTGGATTTTCACTATGTTTTTGAAAACCAATGATGCATTTCAAGTGAAATGTGTCCAATATTGAACCTCTATTCATCATTTTGTCAAAGTAATTGCTCATAGTAGTCATGAATTAAAAGGATAAAATAAATAAAAAAATAAAAAGTAAAAAAAAAGAACTTGTCAATAATGTTAATGGCCAACTCCAAAAAAATAAAGAAAACAAAAGGATAACTTACTATATGTCCTATTTTTGTGGGTGAGCACTTTTTTTTTTCCAGTTTTTTTTTCTTTCTTTCTTTCTTTTTTTCTTTTTTCTTTTTTCTTTTTTCTTTTTTCTTTTTTCTTTTTTCTTTTTTCTTTTTTCTTTTTTCTTTTTTCTTTTTTCTTTTTTCTTTTTTCTTTTTTCTTTTTTCTTTTTTCTTTTTTCTTTTTTCTTTTTTCTTTTTTCTTTTTTCTTTTTTCTTTTTTCTTTTTTCTTTTTTCTTTTTTCTTTTTTCTTTTTTCTTTTTTCTTTTTTCTTTTTTCTTTTTTCTTTTTTCTTTTTTCTTTTTTCTTTTTTCTTTTTTCTTTTTTCTTTTTTCTTTTTTCTTTTTTCTTTTTTCTTTTTTCTTTTTTCTTTTTTCTTTTTTCTTTTTTCTTTTTTCTTTTTTCTTTTTTCTTTTTTCTTTTTTCTTTTTTCTTTTTTCTTTTTTCTTTTTTCTTTTTTCTTTTTTCTTTTTTCTTTTTTCTTTTTTCTTTTTTCTTTTTTCTTTTTTCTTTTTTCTTTTTTCTTTTTTCTTTTTTCTTTTTTCTTTTTTCTTTTTTCTTTTTTCTTTTTTCTTTTTTCTTTTTTCTTTTTTCTTTTTTCTTTTTTCTTTTTTCTTTTTTCTTTTTTCTTTTTTCTTTTTTCTTTTTTCTTTTTTCTTTTTTCTTTTTTCTTTTTTCTTTTTTCTTTTTTCTTTTTTCTTTTTTCTTTTTTCTTTTTTCTTTTTTCTTTTTTCTTTTTTCTTTTTTCTTTTTTCTTTTTTCTTTTTTCTTTTTTCTTTTTTCTTTTTTCTTTTTTCTTTTTTCTTTTTTCTTTTTTCTTTTTTCTTTTTTCTTTTTTCTTTTTTCTTTTTTCTTTTTTCTTTTTTCTTTTTTCTTTTTTCTTTTTTCTTTTTTCTTTTTTCTTTTTTATTTATTTTTTATTTTTCATTTTTTATTTTTTTTTATTTTTTATTTTTTTTTATTTTTTATTTATTTTTTATTTTTCTTTTCATTTTTTTTTATTTTTATTTTTTATTTTTCATTTTTTTTTGGTGAACTCGTGGATTAGGTTAATGAATTTTTTTTTTTTTAGATTGTGGGTTAGGTTTACCC
>KN362195.1:393-14487 GCA_000785685.1 Uromyces viciae-fabae
GATGGGGCCATAGGCCAAGCATCTTTTGGTGAGGGGGTGTGCTAGCTGGTTTACAGCCGGATTAACTAGCCACCCCAGAATGTCCGTTTTCTTATAGATCTCTTTTCAAATGGCATGTGGACAGTTTTACTGGTTTTTATTTGGTTATCGTTTAGGAACATGGGTGCGGGGAATTGTGTGGCAATTCTTCTGGGGCGGTCCAGGCACTTAAGCGGGAATTTTGCAAGTTTTTCTTTCTTATGTTTTCAAGTCTTATCTTTTGGTTATGGTTGTGAATTTCTGGGCAGCGGGAAAGTGGGGTAAAGTAAAATAAAGTAATTTTTTTTAAAAAAAAAAAAAAAGAAAAAGAAATAGTAAAAAGAATAAAATTGGAAAAAAAAAAACAAAAAACAAAAAACACAAAAAAAAAAGAAAAGCGGAAAAGTAAACAAAAAGGAAGTGCGGGGACTAAGTGGTTCTCTTTCCGGGGCGGACCGGGCACTTCTTATGTGGAACTCTTCTCCATCATCTCACACTCACGGTTTCGTTTTCTCTCTCTCTCAGGCTCAAGTTTTGGCGGAAAATTTCTTTCCATATATATATGTTATTGCTGATAAAGAAAAAGAAAGCGGAAAGCGGAAAAGAGAAAATAGAAAAAGAACAAAAGGAAATAGAGCGAGCTTAAGAGGAAGGGGGAGAGTGGGGTGGATTATCAAGGAGGATTGTGGGACGGTATAGTTTGCCGAAGTAGTCCGCGAGCTCCATGTGTTTGCGGAGGAGTTGGCGGCGGGTTTCGATGGGAATTCCAACCACGGAGTGGATTGCCTCAATGTATCTTTTGGTTGTTCTGAGCGCAAAGTGTCGGAAGTGATGTAGCTCAATCACTTGCGCTGGCCGACGGTCGTGTAGGTTTCGATCCTTCAGCGACGGGTGAGGCGGGGGAAGGGTTAGGAGCGGAAGGGGAAGGAAGGGATTTGGGAATGGGTGAGGAGGAAGGGGGATTGGGAGTCGGTGGAGAGGAAGGAGGGGGAGTAGGGGTGGAAGGTGAGGGGGAGGGGGGAGGTGAAGTCTGGGGTGCGGGAGTCGGGCGGCGTGGGGAGGAAATCATTATTACGTCCAACGGCGTCCTTGATAAAGGCTTTGGCTTCGGACGCTTGACTATTTTCGGAAGTTCTACCGGCCAGCGACCAAAACGATCCCGACTAATGAAACGAGGATGAGAGGCAGCCGGTGGAGTAACGGGATGCTCCGGAGGGGAAGGCGGTTGAGGTGAAAACAATGCAGGGGAAGGTGGTTGAGGCGAAGGAGCGGGAGCCAGAGCAGGAGTGGAGGGACCAGCTTCCGGGATAGGGGAGGGAGTCGGAGGAGGAGGAGAGGCGGCGGGAGCATGGCGCTCTGTGTCGCGGTTTTCAGTTTGCGCTGGGCAGGGTTCAGCAGGAGGATTTTCGTCGGCAAACCCGTGGTTCGTCCACACCGGAGTTTGGACCTGGTTTCAAATGGCCCATGCTCTGGCGGCTTCTCTCCATTCGGCAAAGGAAGCGAATTCCGCCTTTTGAGGAGCCCGATTTTGGAAGGTTCCTCGTTTGACAGGCGATTTTTGAAGAACCGTCTAGTGGGGGGGAACGGGGGGGGCAAGTGGGGGGGGAGTTGCGCCGACGGCGTGCGCTAGGAGGAGTCTCGGCAGAATGATCAGATGGAATGGTTTCTGAGTCCGGAACCACAAAAGAGTCGGCCCGGAGAGTTCTTTTGCGCGGGCGGGATGGACCCGGTGAGGGTTGGCGATTGGAGCTTCTTCTTTTGGTCTTCGGTCGGAAGGAGCACGCGCGGTGAGCGTGGGAGCATTCGGTGCAAGCACCGCCGGGAGTTGGTTGGTAGCAGCGGAGAACTTTTCCACGTTGACGAGATTCAGCACAACGGGTGCACTCCATTGCAGCGGGTTGGCTAGGGTGAGGTGGAGTGGTAAATGGATTGGGGACTGGGAGTGGAGAGGTTGGTATAGGTGGAAACGTGGAATGAGGTGTAGAGGGAGTATGTGTGGTACGATTTGGTGGGTTGGTTTGTAGAGGAAAAGAATTGCTGGGGACAGGATTCAAAAGCGAGGGGGATGTGGAATTTATATTCGTGTTAGGTAGCGGTGGCAAAGGTGGAGAGGCATGCGGAGCAGGGAAAAGCATCGTGCGAGCTGATCAAAAGCTTTGGCGAAGGTGGAAAGTATCTGCAAAGTTAATTGCCTCAGGATATACCAAATGCAGAGGGAAAGTGGAATCTACGGTTTGCGGGGGCTGAGCAGTGATGCGGATTAGGAAATCAGACGTGGGTTACTCAGGAAGTTGCTGCGGGGTAGATCAGTGTTAAGGGCTGCGGATCAGCAGGGGAAGGAACAGATCGTTCAGCGGATAACGATCCAGTCCGGTGGGCTGTGAGAAGTAGGGTGACGACAGTTGGCAGTAATGGTTCCGGAAGTAAGGCGGATGCGGGATTGGTGATTGGGGAAAAACGGCTGCGGAGACGGAAATCGGGGGGGTACACGGGGAGGAAAGGGTGGAATCGGGGAAAACAGGTGCGGGAAGGGAAGGGAGGGAAGAAAATTTGTAAATAGATATCGAAATATAGATACACATTAGCGGGAACCATATCATTACGAGACTTTTACTTTCAGATTTGTTGGGCAGGAAAATCATTGACCGGGACTCTTAGGGAGAGAAACTGCGGAAGTGCGAGGGAATAAGAAAGGGCCAAATTGCTTGGGGTTCTTAGTCTAGAGCGTAAGTTTCTCTTAGGTCTTGGTTCATCAGTCCATCAAAGCGGAATCATCGAGTTCTGGAACCTGCGGAGATTCAAATTCATGTGTGGGCGCGGTTTATCTTTCCACAACGCTACAAGTAGCGTAGCTGGCCCACAGTTGCATTCAGCTACTTACTTTTTTTCTTGGTGCAAGATGCAAAACTCTCAAATTACTTTATGATGCTAATACTTGGCATGATTATTCACCAGGTCTAAGTTAAGCAGAAAAACAATCCTCCTTGGTACGTTTAATTACTAAGTCTAAGCCAATGAGAATCACAATCCTACTTGGCATGTTTATTGACCAAGTCAAAGATAATGAGAAGCACAACGGGTAGTAAGGAAATAAAGTAATCCTACTTGGCATCTTTATTGACCAAGTCAAATCTAATGAGGACCACAGTGGGTTGTAATGAAATACAATGGGTAGTAAGGAAATACACTTTGATGTCAAACCAGCAGCATCTCAAATAAATTACATAAATAACAGAGCCATTCCGGATATCACCAATGGTGTTTTCAAGAAAAAAATATAATAAATAGAAAACCCCCTGAATTTCATGCGCATGAAAACCTTTACAACCATTTATAACTTAATGGGTCATCATACATATCCTCATCATAATCATTGTATTCAACATGATTTTGAGCTAAATAGAAATCAAGGTCACCATCAGGATCATTTTTTTAACATTCAAGAAGTATTCCTTTGAATATGACTTACTTTCATGGGACTCCAAAGACTTATCAAACTGATTTTCAACATCATCACCATTATCATTGTGCATGGCTTCATCAGCATGTTGGACATCTGAGTCATCTTCTGCATCACTCTCTTTGCCTTTGTCGTCATCATAGGAATAATCATTGTTGTTATCTTCTTCATCGTTATTATCATCAATAAAATCGTTGGTGTTGTAAAGATCACCCGCATCAACTTCAACCAAGAATTAATCATCTGAATTATCAGGGCTTAGTGCGCCCAAATCAATTCCGTCATCTTCCTCTTTATTGTTTTCTTTGTTATCATCTACTTCCTCACTATCTTCTTCTAGCAGGCCATATTCTGCTTGTACAATATCTAAATACTTAAGGTTGAACATTGAATCAGCCGCCTTCTCATCGGCACATCAATTGAGTGATTTTCTGGCGTGTAAAAACACCACTCTGTTGAGATTAGGGATTGTCTGTTGCTGAGCCAAGAAAAGCCCTTTGAACCAATCCATATCGTAAAAGTCGAGGGGAAGACCTTTGGGAGCCACTTTGAAGTCTGATATTCTTGGTTCTCTTTCTACTCTACAAAAACGTTGGCGACTTTGATTTGAATCTTGTTTGCCAGCTGCCATCATTATGATGTCCAATGCCCACATAAATCAGCCCACGTTCTTTGAGCGGTAAGGGAGTGTCTTGATTACATGGAATCCTTTGCCTTCCACGAGTTCATCATCGCTATGTGCACCAACCTCACTAAAAACGGCAATTTAGCGCTTTCAAAACTTGTTTGCTTGCAGGAATTCAACAAGGGCATCTTGAAACTAGAATTCATTCATTAGCAAATCAGCAGTAATAATGGTGAACAATAGAGTCAAATTGAAAATTACTCTTTCAAGATTCTTCTGAATTCTTTTTTTTTTAGAATGTTTTGCATTTTTTCCTTCTTCTTTAAATTCTTTTTTTGTATTTTGAAAGCATTAAAAGATGTACAAAATGGTTGTACACTTGGATAAGTAGATTGGTTTCCATAATCATGTGTGGATCAATATTCATGTAAGTGTAGGCTTTTGTGGCAGCAATTTCTTGAAACGTTGTAATTGCGGCAATACGACAAGCTGTGTTGTAGAGTGAAGAGGGACCCTTTTCCAAATTAGGGCCCCAATAGCATAGACCGAGGCAAGTTAAAAGGCCTTGAGCATATTGGAAAAAGTTATTGCCAAGGTGAATAACCAATCACCCCACTTTGATTTTGCCTGCCAATGCGTCCTTGAAGAAATTAACCTCCCTCAACGGGATTAACGCGCAAGATGTACCATTTTTAGCTACTGAGTCAATTTCCGCAGAGTTTGAAAAACGAGTGTAAAATCCTTGAAGATCGGTGATGTTGGGAGCCCTGGGGATTGAGTCTTGCTTAAGTAGGCCCCAAAGAATCTTGATATGGATGAACATCACATTCTATTATAAATTTTCAATAAGTTAGTAAAATGGAAAGAAAGAGCAAAAAAAAAAAAAACCAAGCTTCGTTGTTGTGAAGTTGGGTGGGAAATCCCCAGTCTGCATTTGTTGAGGGTGACGTTTGGGAGATGGAGCCTTCACAATTTGTAGTTTTTCTTTGATAGGTTTCAGGCTTTTTAATGTATTTTTTGGAGTGATATTGGTTGCTGGGGGAGCTGAAATGGCACGGAAAATCTTCTTTGGGGGGGACCCCGTAATTTTGATTGATTTGGCTTGAGGTGACAGGGTTTTTTTTTGGTTTGGTTTTGTTGGCTTTGGTTTTTTTTGATGACTGGTTGATGAATTAGTTTGATGGTGAAATTTTTTTGCAGAAGACGTGCCATTAGAATTGTATCCTTTGAGAGTTGCCTTAAGTGATTTGAGTTCACTCGCTAAGTTTGCAATTTTTTTTTCATAGAGACGAGCCTTGGATGGATTGTTGGAATTGGAGTTGATAACTGGAGACATTGTGGTTGAGTTGTTTTGTGAAGGTTTTGGAATTAAATGAAATGAAAAAAAAAATTGAAGTATGGAAGTGGAAAATTTTTGATAATTTTTTTTTGGGATCGAGAAGGGGATCTGCAATCTGCAATGGGAAAAACCCAGTGTTACAACAGATATCATGGGAGGGATGCAGCTGTCACTGCGGCGGAAATGTTGCAAACTTGGAAAACTAGCAAACCCCATGCAATGCGACAGGACATTGCATCTGACTGTTGCAATGTTGGTTTGCCAGCTGTGTCAGGTTTTTCACTGTGTGCAAACAGCTGACTCTGCGGCCGCCACAGCTTTAGTTTCTTGAGAGTCAGCTGACCTTCCAAAATTTTGAACCCCGCCTCAAATTCAACTCTTGACAGGTAAGCTGACTCTCTGAAGCATGTCATTGAACAATAATTCAATTGATATGTGACCCTAACTGTAATTAGACCAGAAGTTCAAGTGAAATAGATGGGAAAAAGAAGAATGAAAATGGAAGAAGAAGAAATGTTGCAAAAGGCAAAAAAACAACAGTAACAAGAAAACCCGCAACCAATTACAGCACCGAACAAAAGACAAGTAAAACAAAAAAAGGTCTGTTTTTATGTGCATGAATTCTGTTGAATGTGGGCAAACTTGCCAGGGGTTTTCACTTATATGTCACAGGGGTTTTACAAATGTGTATTTAGTCTAGTGCGCGAGGTGTAATATAAAATTATCTTTTTTGGGAAAATTCTCCTTTTTTCCTAACAGGTTAAAAGCCTATTACTCTACGACTATTCGCTAACCAATATTTATGGTCACTCAAGAAGAAAAATGATGAGCCGAAGATCCCTAAAAATATCGAGAACAAATACAAAAAGAAAATTTATTAAACGAAAATTTGAAAAAGAAAAAACAGATACAAAAAGAAAAACGACAACAAAAGAAGAAAGAAAAAGAACTAGAATCAATAAACAAGAACGATAAAACAGAATTAAAGTCAATCGACAAAGATACCAATCAAGATATAAATCCTGAAAGAAACGAACCAACTTTTCTTGATAACCGGCTTCCCAAACAAAGCTTGTCTAAACTTCAATACGGTGAACAAATCATCCAACCTTCAGATTCTGATTCTACGAGCAAACATTCAACCAAATCAGACGCATCGATCATCTCTAGTCAATCAAAATTCCTTACCCCTACCAAAATACCATTGCCTGCGGATCAACACGCCAACATCATTCTAGGGTCCATAGATTATAAATTCGATTGACCATTTAAAACCAACAAATTACCTTTTCAACAAGAAATTTGTACTACCCATAGCATGGAATCCAAGTCGTTATATACTGAACCCACCGCAAGGACCAAATTCCTTCAAAATCCTGGCAATTACGTCAAAACCGTCGATAAGTTAAAAAAGACGGTTCAAATATAAATGAATGGATTGAGGGTATTGACACTGTTGGGGAATTAGTTTTTGGTGTCACCAAATTTACGTCGACCATTGAAAACCTCCAAAAATTTACACCTTCGGAAAGTATGCCTTTAAAAGTTTTTTTCACCCTTACCATCGAACGAGAGCTTAAATCCCTTATATCAGCGAAAAAGACCGCCGCCGAAGCTTTTGAGACCCTCCAAAAGAACTTTCAATTATCTAATCGGGTCAGGAAAATAGAGCTTTGGGACGAAATACTCTTTAAACTTACAATCGGCGATGCAAATGTGTCGATCTCAACCATCTTGACTAGGATAACGAATATTTTCCTTGAATTAGACCGGATGGGATGCAAAGTCCCAAACGATGCTGTTGGTATCGTTATGCAATGTTTGACGCCTACCCCTGCAGGAACTACTCGTGTTCCAATGTTACAAGCTATTGGACCACAAATCGATCAATTAGAACACCCGACCCCATCCGATATTCAATCCATCATTACTTTGTTCCATACTGAAGTCTCTAGGGGGGCATCGACTGAGAACCCCATCAATATTAATTCCGTCTCACATCGATTTAGATCAAACTTTAATTTACACCCCAATACAAACAGTTTCTGACCTCAAACAACTCGGGCATCTCGACATTCTCCTAACGACGAAGACATTTGAGCTGCCAGATACAATATTGACCATCAAGGAAATCGACCAGCCCCGCCTGATCTCATTCAACGGCGGGGTGGGAATTGTGGATACTGTGGTTCGTCGGAGCACTGGCGTGCCAGCTGCCCTCGACTCCGTCAGGATGCCAGACTTCCTCCCCCAGGGCCGAATCAAAACAATACCCCAGGGAGGCAAACCGTTAGATTCACACAACCGACTTCGACAACTACTCCTGGGGGCGTTACGGTTCGCCCTGAAGACGATGGTTGCCCCAAGACGTTTTTAGTCCGATCTGTGGAACCAATGGAACTACAGACGACACCCATGATTGAATCTGGGGCGACCGTAACAGTGAGCCGTTCTCTTTCCTCTTTTGATTCATTCTCTCATTTTCGGCGAGAACTGAAATTAAAGTTGGCTTGCAATAACTCTTATATGGCATCGACTGGTAGAGGGACACTACAACTAGCATGTGGGAACCATGGGGGCCCTCTTCTCCATAATGTGCTATACTGTCCAACTCTTCAACGTGACCTCATATCACTTGGCCACCTTATCGACGAAGGTTTCAAACCGTCATTTGTTGATAACAATATCGTTTTGACTTCTGACGACTGGGAAATTACGATGACCTACCAAGATAGGACTTGGTATCTTAAAGATATAAAACAAATTTCTTTTCCATCCCCTTTTGATACAATGAATCGAATCACTGTCTCTCCCTCCACATTTGTTTCTGAATCCTACTACTGGCGCGAAAAACTTGGCCATGTCTCCGATAAAATTGTTAAGAGCTATTTGAAGAAATATGTACCTGAATTTGATTTAAAGGCCTGGGAACCTTTCTCCTGTGAACCATGTAAATTGGCCAAAAGCGAACGCCGGCGAGAGACCGTAGCAGACACTATTCCAACTGAGAAACCATTAGATCTGATTGTGAGTGACGTACTAGGACCACTCAATCCAGACATTTTCGGTAACCGTTTCTTATTAACATTTTGTGACCATTCCTCAACGTTCATTTTCGTCTACGCTATGAAGCGTGGAAGTGAAGTTTCGTCACATGTTATTAAAACATTCACTTTGCTTAAGAATAGATTAAGCGATTGTCCGAAGTATTTCTGTTGCGACAATGCTCAAGAATATCATGCGAAAGGTTTCCTCAAACAACTTGAAAATTTTGGTACCAAAATAATTTACAGCGCGCCTTACACACCAGAACAAAACGGGGAAGCTGAACGTGTGAACAAGACTTTGGGTGACATGGCGCGAACGATGCTAGCTGCCACTAATCTCTCCGACAAATTTTGGTCACTCGCTTATCGACACGCTTGTTACATTCACAACTGTATTCCTAACTCGAAACAAATACACTCATCACCTACTTTCGAATTATTCAAACGGCCATTATCTGATATAACCTTACACCCTTTTGGTGCACCTGCAATAGTACATATACCTAAAGAGCGACGACGGAAGTTAGATTCTCGGGCAAAAAATGTAATTTTTGTTGGAATTCAAGAGGATGGAAGAGCTTGGATATTCTGGGACCCGTCAGCAAAGTCCCTTGTTTACTCCAATGTTGCTGATTTTCCTAACTCTAAATCTATCCCAATTGTAAAAAGACTTGACGACAGTTCGTCCATAAACAAAGATCACTCTTTAAATCATGTTTCATTGACATTGGGACAAGTTCCTACCGAAGAAATATGTAACGAACAAGATCAATTCAGCAACAACCTTTGTACAACCAATATCGACACTCCGGTAAATATAAAATCAGCACTAACGGGACCTTACTCGGATAAATGGTTACAAGCATGCCAATCAGAACTTGCTCAGATGGACGACATGGATGTATGGGAGGTTGTCCCGCGACCGTCATCAGGTGTTATCAGCGCAAAATGGGTGTTTGCGGTTAAACGAAGAGCAGACCAATCGATAGAAAAATTAAAGGCGCGGTATGTTGTGCGTGGTTTTAGGCAACGGGTAGGCGTCAATTGTTTCGATACTTTTGCCCCAACTGCATCATTATCTGCTATACGTTTATTATTAGCTATAGCAACTTCGAGAAGATGGAAAATACATTGTTTTGATATCTCAGCGGCTTATTTACACATTCCAATTGAAGAAGAATTGTTTGTTGAACCTCCGACAGAGATTAAGCCCGAATGGAAAGGGAAGGCGCTTAAATTAAAGAAGGCATTATATGGTACTAAACAAGCGGCAAATTTTTGGTGGAGGTTCTTTAGTGAACAACTACAATCACTAGGTTTTGAAGGAAATATGATAGAACAAACGGTTTACCATTATAAAAAAGGTAGCTCAGTCGTTGCTATATGGTTACATGTGGATGATGGTTTGATTGTAGGAAATGATGAGAAGGTATTACAAGAAATAAAAAATTTAATGAAATTAAAAGTAAAATTAAAATGGGAAGATCAAGTAGAAAAGATAGTAGGAGTAATCATAAATCAAACTGATTCGACTTTGGAGTTACATCAAAAACCACTTGTTAATCAAATAATCAATAAAATGGAGAAGAAATTAGGAAAAGAGTTGATCAGATCGGCAACACCTCTTCCTGAAACAGAACTGGAAACATCTACGCTACCAGGGATCGATACTACTGAATACAGGTCATTTATTCGGTTGTTTAAATTATCTTTCAATTGCAACTAGGCCGGATATATCATACTCCGTCAATTATCTGGCAAGGTATAGCAACAGCCCTCAAACGGAACACTGGGTAGCACTAAAACACTTAATACAATATCTAAAAATGTCTTCAAACCAAAATCTAGTTTTCAATCCGATTAAATCAGGGTTTCAATTATGGGTCGATGCTGGATGGGGAGGGGAGTTTCACCGGTCAACCTCTGGTTACTTATTGAATTTCGACGGATGTCCAATCTCATGGGGATCACGACGTCAAAAAACCGTTGCCAAGTTGACTTGCACAGCGGAATATTTATCATTGAGTGAAGCAGTAGAATTCCATCTACCACTTCTGGAAATTATGCAAGATTTATTAGGGGATATAGAAAAATACTTGTATTGCAACAATAGGGCGGCATTTTTGGTAGCTGGTGAAAATGGGTCTAGGGCTAAAATGAGACAAGTCATGCGCAGTTTTTTCTTCATAAATGATACAATCAGGAAAAGAGGGATAAAATTAATTTGGGTAAAGACAGGGGATCAACTGGCGGATGTACTGACAAAAAGACTGGGGGGGAAATTGCACGTATTAGCGGTAAAAAGATTATATGGAGGCAAGTTTGTAGGGGGGTGTTGAATGTGGGCAAACTTGCCAGGGGTTTTCACTTATATGTCACAGGGGTTTTACAAATGTGTATTTAGTCTAGTGCGCGAGGTGTAATATAAAATTATCTTTTTTGGGAAAATTCTCCTTTTTTCCTAACAAATTCAAACGGAATGTTTACAGGCCCTGCGCGTTACTACGCAGTGCGATATAATTCAGCTATTTAAGTGTTGCAGCTATTAGATAAATCGTAGGTGTAAAGGATTATGACAAAAAGTACAAAACACCCAAAATCATGGACAACAGGGTAAGTAGTTTACATTATTGGGTACAACTAAGGGCAGCACCAGACGAAACAGCTTGAGCAGAGGAGAATATTTTGGGTTTAAGCAAGGTGAGTACTGAGCTGCATTAATATATTGAAGGGAAAATATGACAAACCTTTGCAGTTCACGGTCATCAGCATGTACACACCCAAAATTCCCATTTGGCATCAATGCTAGCCAGTAAAAGGCATAGGAGCATGATTCATTTTTCTGCTTGGGTACCAAATCTTAATTGATAGATTAAACACATGACAATCTACATGTGAGAATTGGTCTTTTGGGCCTATTTTAAACCTTGAAACATAATCCAATCTTTTTGGATGTGATGGTTTGCAATTGATCAAGTTATACCCCAGCCAATCGAGCTCTTAGGAGGGGTAATTATGGACAAATTCTCCAATTCAACCTAAATAGTCATAGTACCATTAGGATTAAAATCCTTCTTTAATACATTTAAAAATAATCTGAAGTATTCAAGGACTATCTTTAAATAGCTTTCCATTAAAATTTAAATATTTATGATGTGTAAAGCTGCTTCCCTAGCTAGCTCTCCTACTCTCATCGTCTAGAGGATTTAATCATATCTGCTCTGATAAAACTTCTCCGCTAGAATTAGAGGATACTGGTTCTTTTCTGGTACCATGATACGTAAAGAAATTATTTTTATACAACCTAAACCAAAACAATTGGTATAGAAAGTCAAGGATAGACAAATAGGTTTCAAGACCTATCATCTAAACGTTTTTATGTATGGCCGGCTTAGTAGAGAAAATAGAGTTTTTCTTTTTAGATCAGGTCTTAACCGCCTTGGTTATCACTCTTCAGATTTATCTTTTCTAATACCCTTGAACAGACCGGTCTGTGTGATGACATTATCAAGGTGGTTTCAACCGGGTTTGACAAGGGTAACTTGAATTGAAGTTCTCTCAGTCTCTATTCCATCAATAAGTCTCATAATTCAAATTGTATCTTTAAATATGTTGTCACTTCGACCAGAATTTTTTCAAGATGAAAGGAAAATACAAAAATCAAGACAATCTAAGTATACATATTATTTCTTAAAATTCACCAATCATCGGCCAGCTATGTTTTTTTTCTTTGTGACCTATCATCATTTGTACATTAGGATATAAAACAAAGATGAGTGCTTGCAAGATGATAGCACCATGCAAGTAGATGATCACATGAACGTCTGAACAATCAATAATTTATTAGTATGAGTCATGGCAAACATTTCAAATGACAAAATCATATGAGGGACATTAGCATCATTAAGGGGTTACACCAAAGTGGTCCTCAAGGGACTGGGTGTGGATGATTACAGTGAGTAAAACAATAGTTGAAAGAGATTGAGATTTGGTAGGTCCTTTGGAAAGTCACCTTACCTGTCAAGAGTTGAATTTGAGGCGGGGTTCAAAATTTTGGAACGTCAGCTGAAGTACAAAAACTGTTGATTTTACGAAACTTTGATTTGAGAAAAGAGATGGGCAACTAAGTATAGTTGGACTCGAGTCAGGTTGATTGAGAAGAGAATGTGGATTGACTGAATAATTGGATTTCATGGGTCAAGTCAAACTTAAATAGAAAACAAGATAGCCCCCTGGCCATATCCAGAGGGGCTTAACAAACAAAATAGAATGAAATAAAAACAAACTACAAGATAAGATCTGATGAGTTTGTTAATGATAAAATATGAAATTAATAATAGAAATGATTGAGTCAATATAAAATATGATTTAAATATAGTCAATGCTAAGGCATGATTAAAGATAACTAAAAATAGTACTGTCTAATGCAAGGCATGATTTAAATAAATAATAAAATAATAATTTCTAATGCAAGGCATGATATAAAATAAGGCTCAATACTAAGTATGATTTAAAAGATATTGAATGAATAATCATGATTTAATATAAAAATTATAAAAGAATAAAAATGAAGAATAAAAATAAATAAAGAGAAGATGAGAGCATAAATAAACCCTCAAATTCCAACAAAAACTACAGCTGTGGCGGCACAGAGCCACCATGGCTCTGCGGCCGCAGAGTCAGCTCTTGGCACGAGGTGTTTAAACAACCAATGTAGTTAAGATTGAACATTTTTCCTAGTCTATATGTTAGTCAAGAAGGTCACAGGTTCAAACCAGCCTGGTGACCACTTTTTTTTTTGTTGCATTTTGTACTCAATACTAAGTATGATTTAAAAGATATTGAATGAATAATCATGATTTAATATAAAAATTATAAAAGAATAAAAATGAAGAATAAAAATAAAAATAAAGAGAAGATGAGAGCATAAATAAGCCCTCAAATTCCAACAAAAAGCTTTCACAAATCATGAAAGAAAATATAAAGAAATATGAGTTATTGTAGCGTCAACCATTTCTCTTTCATTTTTTTTTTTATTATGTGAAAAACCTCAAAATCCTCCTCACTTTCCATACATTTCTTTCACTTAGACATCAATAACTTCAGATCATTCATCCTTTTTTTTTGGAAAAACTGAAAAATGAAAAAAGAAACAAAGAAACAAAGAAACAAAGAAACAAAGAAACAAAGAAAAAAGAAAGAAAGAAAGAAAGAAAAAAAAAAGAAAAAAAGAAAGGATAAAGACAGAAGAAAGAAAAAAGAAAGAAAAAGAGAAGAAAAAGAAGAAGAAAAAGAAAAAGAAAGAAAAAAGAAAGAAAAAAGAAAGAAAAAAGAAAGAAAAAAGAAAGAAAAAAGAAAGAAAAAAAAAGAACAAAAGAACAAAAGAAAAAAGAAAAAAGAAAGAAAAAAAGAAAGGACAAAGAAAAATAAAGAACAAAAGAAAGCAAAAAGATCAAAAGAAAAAACTTTTTTTATTTATATATTATTCTTTCTTTTTCCTTCTTTTCTTTTCCTTTTTGAAAAAAGAAAAAAAAAGAAAAAGAAATAGAAAAAGAAAAAGAAAAAGAAAAAGAAAAAGAAAAAGAAAAAGAAAAAGAAAAAGAAA
>KN362196.1:0-12885 GCA_000785685.1 Uromyces viciae-fabae
TTCTTTTTTTTTAAAATAAAAAAAAAAAATTCTTAATAAAAAAAAAAAACATACAACATATCTTAATCTACTGCTGATACTTATCTCTAATTTTTTCATTTTGATTAAACTTTTTTAAGGTTAATACGGTGGGTAAGGACTGGGGACAACTGGAATTTATTTTATTCTGGTTTTCCTGGCCACAAAAAAATCTTGGTATAAAGTCTGACCAAATTTATAGGGGGGCATCTTCCCCCGCATTCTGCTGAATAAAATCTTCCACATTCAGGGGCGGCACAGAATGTAGGGAGTCAGTTTAAAAGAGATTCTAACCGTAACCAGCTCAAAAGAGGTAGATTTCTATTTCTTTTTTTTCATTCTTTTTCCTTTTTTCTGTTTTTGTTTGACATATTCTTTCAAAATATTCCTGGTTTTCCCCATTTTTCTCTTTTTCCCTTTTTTATTATTATTTATTTTCTTTATTTCATTTCTTCCCTTCCATTTTATTTACCACACAAAATAACAAGATTGTTATCTTACACACACTCAGAAGTAGACTCTTTTGTATCTACATCACCATTTACTTGACTTGTGCGCAATGTGAAATCAATTTAGCACGTAAAAAAAAATAAAATAAAAAAATAAAAAAAATAAAAATAAAAATAAAAATAAAATGAAATAAAAATAAAATAAAAATAAAATGAAAATAAAATAAAAATAGAATAAAAATAAAATAAAATAAAATAAGTAAAAATAAAATAAAATAAAAATAAAATAAAATAAAATAAAATAAAAAATATATAAAATAAAATAAATCAAATAAATCCAATCAAAATAAAATGAAATGACAATAAAATAAAATAAAATAAAAGACTGGAAAAAGCTCTGTCCTACCACAATCTCACACTTACCAAAAAAGCCATATCACCACTCAGTAACACCACTCACCTCTCTTACACCACCTTTTAATCAAACTCAATCACCCGACTCCCCATCCCTCTCCCTATCCCTTAAAAAAAAAAAAAATCATATTATAGAGCTCTCTTCAAATTTTTCCTTTGTCCAACATGGATCAATCCATTTCGGACTCTTCTTTTTCTCCCCCTCCCTCAATAGATTCAAGATCCGACTCTCCTGCTTTCAATCCTACTATTAATCAACAAAACAATAATCAACAAAATTATAATAAAAATAATAAAATAACAACAACAATATGAATATTGACTTTGATAATGATGATGAAGAAGATGAAAATAAAATTCCTAGCCTACAATTATTTCAAAATATTGCAAAAAAAACCGAAGGAGGCAGATTCATTCCAGAAGATGATTACTTAAAGTTACTCAGTATTTTAGAAAAAGAATAATGTTTTTTTTTTATAAAATCCAAATAAAAAATAAAAAAGCCCAAAAGAGATGTGATGAGAATCTTAATAAATTAACAATATAAAATCCAAATAAAAAATAAAAAAGCCCAAAAGAGATGTGATGAGAATCTTAATAAATTAACAATAGAAGTAGAAAATTTAAAAAAAAATCAAATAAATATTAATAATGATCATGTTATGGACGTGAATCCAACCCCTTCTCCTTTTTCAAAAAATATTAATCATTCTATCCATAATCCGGCTAATCAAGAGAATAATCCGGCTAATCAAGAGAATAATCTGGCTAATCAAGAGAATCACCCGGTTAGACGAGTAGCTTGGAGTGATGTCCTGAAAAGAAATTATCATGCTAATTCAAATCAAAACATGCCGAAGGGAATGATAAATAGACAGACTGAAGAAATAACTTACAATAGTATGGTGGGACAGACAAGATTTGCTGCCCCATCAAATTCAAAAACTTTAATTAAACCTCTGTCAAGCCAATTGATCAATCGTTCTAAGCCACATACGTTTATTATTTGTATTATTCAAGGCTCCAACCCATTCAAAGACATGACTAGAAAAGAAATATGAATGAAAATCTCAGCTGTGCTTTGAAACTTAGATTTTTGGACGCCGGATGGATCAAAGGTCAAAATCAAAGCGGTTTCAAGACTCCCTTCCGGTGATCTCAAATTTTTTGTATCCTCAAAGTCAATTTCCTCTTGGTTATTAATGAACAAGCATGTTTGGACACACCTATGTGATCCAGTTTTAATAACTAAACAAGTTACATTTCCTGTTATGATTCACTCAGTTCCTTTATTTTTTGAAATTGACAACAAGCAACATATAGAAGAATCATGCCAAGAAAATGATATTGAATCTGATCAAATCGATAATGTTAGATGGTTGGGCAATCCAAATGAAAAAAATAAAATGAATGGTACTATTGTTATCAACTTCAAAGACAAGATCTTAGCAAGTCAAATTGAGAAAGGAGGCATTTATTTCAAATCATTATTTTAAAGAGGAGCTCATTACACCAAAGCCCCAACTTGGTGTTTTAATTGCCAAGAAATAGGTCACACTTCAAGTTTCTGTAAGAATAAATCAATGTGCATCAAATGTGGTGATCAACATAATTCAAAAGATTGTGATAATTTTTTTACTGATGAAATAAGATGTTACAGATGCATCAATAAAAAAAAAAGAATACAATGAATTACATCCTACCAACCCTATTTCTATTTACCATGATGATCTTCAATTTAGACATTCTGCTGCAGGAAATTTATGCCCCATAAGAAATATATTTCCAGTTAAAAAAAATATTAATAACCTTCAAGGTATCAACAACAACAACTATGCAATGCTCTTATGATTATTACAACAGAAAGCAATCATTCTAATCTAAATCAACCTTCTCCTTCTTTTTTTCCTTCTTTCATTCCTGAATGAAACTGTAATAATGATGCTAATGATGAAATTAATTCTTTTCAAATTTTAAGCTTAAATGGTTATAACAAGATTGAAACCACTAACAGTATCCTTAATTCTGAGACAGATGCCTCAATTTTTTTTTTTTTACAGGAACCTGGTCTCAACATGTTCACTCTAAACACTCCTTCTCATCAAAACTGGTCAATTTATTCAGACCAAAATCACAAAGCAATTGACTTTTACTCAAAACATAGGAACAGTGCCCTCTTCAAGAAATCTTTCCCCTCATAATCTATTTTTCCTCTTTCTGGTGGATCAAAATTTCTATCAGCCTTTGATCTTCATTTTAATCACTCAAATTTCTCAAAAATGTGTTTTATTAATCTATATAATCATACTCCAACTTTGCGCGGTCTTGCTCTTCTCAAAGAATGGCTTCAGAATCAAAATTCACGTAGAATCCCAACCTTTATTTTGATGGATTCCAATCTACATCACTCAGCTTGGAATCCTTCAAATTATAATCATACCAACAATCAATCAAAAGAATTATTAAAAATTTGTGGGCAAAATGGCTTTAAAATTATTTCTGAAAAATTAATTCCAACATTTTTTCCTAGACGTGGCTCACCAACAACAATTGATCTAGTTTGGGCCAACCATTCAGCCCTCAAATTCGTGGAAAAATGATTTCCTTGTTCAAATAATCATAACTCTGATCATCAAGCATTAAGACTGAATTTACATTTGAGCCCAGAAATTTCAAAATCCACCAGAAAAGCCCCCAGCAAGAATTTTTACTTTGAAAAATTTAAAAAAACTCTAGAAACACAATTAATTGATTTTCCAGATCATATCAATAATTCTGAAGAAATAGAATTCTATTATAATTTTATTTCCAAAAAAATTCAAATCTCAATTGATGAACAATCTAAAATTATAAATGACAATATTATCAAAAATAAACCGTGGTGGAATAAAAAAATTCAAGATCCTATTGCAAAAAATAGAAACAAAGCAAGAAGATGGATGCTATTATCAAACTCTGAAGATGAAAAAAATGCTATTGGGTGTGGCAGAATCACTTCAAAGAAACGATTTCAACTCTCAAAAAGAATCACTGGAGAAATTTTATAGCTTCTGCAAATGATCATGACATTTTCACCGCCAACAAAATTGTCAAACCCTCAACATCAAACACTGTATCCCCCCTCTTGAATAATGAAGGCGCCCTTACATCAGAAAAAAATGAACAAGCTCAACTTTTATTTGAAGGAACTCCAAATGTCCCAATTAATTGTGATTTAACTGATATCCCCTATTTTAATTTTAATACTAACTTTTCATTTCCAGAAATAAATTGTGAAGAAATTGAAAATATTATTAACATTTTTTAAAAAAAAAGGCTCCAGGCTCTGATGGCATTCAAAATTAACATCTTATTTGGGGAAAAAAATTATTCTTCATTACCTAAATTTTTTATTTTCTGCTTGTTTTAGATTAGGTTCCCCCCCCCCTTTGGAAGAATGCAATGACAGCAATCATCAGAAAAAGCAACAAAGAATCTTATGCAAATGTGTAATCTTATAGGCCAATTGCTTTGCTCAGCTGTTTAGGAAAGATTTTAGAATATTTAGCCACAAAAAGGATCACTTTTTGGGCGGAAAATTCAAATTCTATTGCTCCTGGACATTTTGGGGCCCGTGCTGGAAGATCAACCAATGATGCTAACCTTTTTTTATCTTGATGGATTAAAAAAAATGGTGTGAAAAAAAAACTGTTTCTGCTTTATTTTTAGATGTCAAATCTGCCTTCCCCTCAGTCATCAATCAACGCTTAACACAAATTCTCATCAAAGAAAATTGCCCAGAATATCTTTGCGCCTTTATCAAAAAATTTTGACCAACAGGTCAACCTCACTCCGCCTTGAAAAATTTATTTCTCAAAAATTTGAACCAAAATGTGGTTTACCACAAGGTTCACCACTTTCCCCCATTTTGTATATTATCTACAATTCTGATTTGTTATCTACTAATAATCCTTTTTTGAATCAAGACAATATCTATTTAGGTTTTATAGGTGAAGTGGTTCATTTGACAGCTCCTAAAAATTTAAAAAAATCAATTGACATCCTTCAAAAAAGGGTGGAAAAATCTATTTTCTGGGGAAATTTCCACAATGCAATTTTTGATATTAAGAAAGCTGGTTTTATGATTTTTTCTAATAAAAAAATGAAAGATGATTTAACATTTAAATTTGGAGAAATAAACTTACCCAAACTAACTTCAATAAAATATTTAGGAATTATTTTTGATTCTACACTGACTTTTGCTGAACAAATAAAAAAAACGTAAAAATACAGGAAATTTCACCATTCATCAATTATCAAGAATTAATATATCCTCTTATGGTTTAAGAATAAAAAGTGCAAAAAATTTAACTAACAGTATTTTTTTTTTCTCAAGTTTTATATGGTGCTTTGATTCGGTTTAATGAAAAAAAATTATAAACAGGTTTCAAATATATTGAATGTCCTTCAAAATCAAGCATCACGCCTCATTTTAGGTCTTTTTAAATCAACTCCAACAGAATTCATCCACAGAGAAACTCCCCACAATAATATCACATCAATTGCTATCAAACAAGCTAATATTTTCTTAATCAAAAGATTAGCTTTTAATTTAAATCATCCAATAAAAAGATTAATACAACAAGAATTAGAAGAATGTGCAACTATTCATCAAAGAAGCATTCATTCTTTAATAAATAAAAATTATTTTGAAACTTTTAACTCGAAAAATCTTGAAATTATTAATACTAACCCTTTTCCTCCGTGGAAATCTTTTTTCTTTCAAATAAATAATTTAAATTGAGAAAAAAAAGAAGCAATAACAAAAATTAAAAATCAACTAACAGAAATTAAAAATAAAAATGAATTTCTTATTTTCACTGATGGCTCTCTTATTCCAGATAAAGGCGTAGGTTCAGCTGCAAAATTAGAAAATAAAATTATGAAAACAAGATTGGGTGATTCAGATCAGTCAACAATTTTTGAAGCTGAAATTCAAGGTCTAAATCTGGCGCTTGAACTCACCATTTCAATTCTTTCAAATCAATCCCCCCCAATCAACATGAACATTTTTTGTGACAGCCAAGCAGCTCTTCAAACAATCGCAAAATGCCCAAAAATTAAATCATCTCAATCAAGACTTCTTGAATTTCAAAACAAATTCAAATTAATCAAAACAATTTTTTCTACTAACTTTTCTCTTTTGTGGTCCCCAGGTCACAGTGATATTAATGTGTTAAGCAAGTGGGCAGCACCAACTTGTGCCGGGTAAGTTGGACTCGAGTATCACAAGATCAGGGATTACACGGAGCTATCACAGAAGCAGCCGCGGCATCAGTGGACAAGTCAAACATTTCACAGGACAATACTTATCACATGACTGTTACGGAATTAGCCGCGGAAAGACTAGACAAAAATGAACACAAAGCATTCAGGGACGATGCAGGAATTGAACCTCAGACCTGTCTCCGGATTCATGCAGAAGAGCATTCAACCAACTCAACCATCAAGTATTTGGACAGCGAAGAGTTGAAGGAGTTTATAGATAGCAACCATTATTGATACAAGGAAGAAGTCACAGCAATTTGAATAGCACAGAAAAGTAATAAGAGGAAGTGGGATCAAATGCACGTGAGAGAAAAGAATAAAAGGAGATAGGCAAATGCGGCTAGCATAGTTAGAAAAAGCAAAAGACAAAGAGAAAGTAGATACTTCCTCCAATGCTTTAGTCGCTTTGGAGGAGTATACCAGCATATGCACGACTGGTATCATTATAAATAGTTGACCATGTTGTACCTGATTCCTGATTCCTCATTCAATTTTAGTTTATAAGTTTTATCATCAGTTTAAAAATTATCATTATTATATAACTTTATCCTTAACTGGCAGTGTAGCTCAACAGTTAAGAGGAATTTAATTATCATTAAATTAACATAATGAAAATGAAGAAATTGATCAAATTGCCAAAGAGGCGTGTGAACATATTGATTCAGCTCCCTCAAATTCTCCTCAAAGAATATCACCAATCATAACATCAATTAAAAAAAAAATATAATGACATCAACAAAGAATAAAAAAATAATAATATTAAAAGAAATAATATGATTCTCAAAACTCCAACAAAAAAAATATTTTCAGAATTATCAAAATTAGAAAAAGGAATTCAATCAATTATTTACCAGTTAAGATCATCTCACTCACCTTTAAATGAATTTTTATTTAGAATCAAAGCAATAGAATCACCTAAATGTAATTTTTGCAATCAAGTTGAATCAGTAAAACATTTCTTAATCTCATGTAAACAATATACTCAACAACACAAAATTTTCAGACAACAAATCATGAAAAACAAAATAAAAATTAATTATCACCTAATTCAACCAATTTTGGATTCACCGGATGTATTCAAATTACTGCGTGACTACATTATGAACACAAATAGATTTCCGAATACACAAAAATACTTAAAAAATATTTAAAAAAAAAATAATAATAATAATAATAATATATATATAAAAATTTTTTCAAAAAAAATACTAAAACTTTTTAAAAAAAACAAATAAATAAAACAAAATAAGGATGAGAAATTTTTTTTTTTAAAAAAAAAAAAAAGAGAAATAAAATAAAATAAAAAAATCATAGCACAATATAATAAAATGAAATAGTATAATAATAAATAAATTAAATTAAATTAAAATAAAATAAAAATAAGTTAAAATAAAATAAAATAATAAATTTTCACTTTTTTTCCAATTTTTTTCTTTCTTTTTTTCTTTTTTCCTTTTCCTTTTTTCTCATCTTTTTAAATATCTCAACGCACAATTAGAACAGATCTTTGTATCTACTTACTCATTTTCAGCAGTATTTATTGTATTGACACTATATTGACTGATTTGTGCGCAATGTGAAATCAATTTAGCATGTAAAAAAAAAAATAAATAAATAAAAAATAAATAAAAATAAGGAGAAAAAGGAAAAATCTGACACTCAACCTTGAAAATCCTCCTCAACTCTGAAAATCCATATCTATCTGCACCACTGAACTCAGCCTCTTACAGTTTTAATTTTTTTCCTTTTTTCCCTCAGCCCATCATGGATACCCCCATGATCGGACCAACCCCTTCCTCAACACAAAATAACTCAAGCAATGAACCAACTTGCCCCAGTATTGATTTTTACAAGAAAATACCCATGATGGGACCAACCCCTTCCTCAACACAAAATAACTCAAGCAATGAACCAACTTGCCCCAGTATTGATTTTTACAAGAAAATTTCAAAAAAAACAAAAAATGGATATATCATCTTGGGTCAATTTTATAACACCAACAAGTTGCTTTCCTAACACGATTACACCTGGCGTATACCCGCCGCCCCTCAATCAACATGTACTGCATCCAAGACCATCCTTGGATGCAGCCGACTCTTACTTGAATCTACCGACGCCGCCGCTGGCGAATTGGTTTATCAATTTATTCAAGCCAGGCTATTTTATAATCAGAAAATAGAAAGACACCATGCCGTTCGCCGGCATGAAATCAATCCAAATCACTACCAGGGTCAACAAGACCCTGGCTTTGCTTGAAGACCTTGTTGATGGCGCGAAACCGACCGTTTGAGGCGCAATCATTTTACATTGTGGCGACATTAAATTTTTTTCCAAGACGCGCAAACTAGCTTTATGGTTACTGCATAATAAACACAGGTGGACACACTTAAGTGATCAAGCATTAATAACTCGACCAATTTCATTCCCCATTCTTACCCACTCAGTCCCTCTTCTTTTTAATATTTAAAATAAACAACACCTTGAAGAACTATGCATAGAAAATGAACTCAATAAGAAAGACATCATTAGTATAAGATGGCTGGGAAATCCCCATGAAAACAAGAAAGAACATGGCACATTAGTTATAAATTTCAATGATAAATTTATTGCCTCTCAAGTTGAAAAAGGAGGACTTTTTTTTATGTCTCATTTTATGAAAGGGGCTCACTATGTCAAAGCCCCTACTCAATGCTTCAACTGTCTACACGCGGGCCACACAGTCACCTTCTGCAAAAATGAACCCTTACGCTCCAAATGTGGAGATAATCACAACACTCAAGAATGCAATGAGTTTGAAACTGATGCAGTACGCTGTTTTAGATGTATTAATGCTGATAAAGAAAATCAAAATGAAGAAAATCAAATTGAATATGATGACTTAAAATGTAAACATAATGCCACCAGCAACTCATGCCCACTTAGAAATAAAATAATTCTTAGAAAATGAACTACACCTCACTCTCAATAAAAAAAAAAAAAAAAGAAAGAAAGAAAGAAAGAAAGAAAATGCAAATAATAATAGTAATAATAACAATAATAATGGTAACAAAAAAAATAAAATCAACTTAAATCAACTTAATAACAACTTATGGAAAGCTATCAAAATAATCTCCAACTTTTCAATTTCCATTAAATTTTCTAAAAATTTCAAAAATCAAATTAATTACAAAATTATCAAGATCATTAATCAATCAACTACTTCTTTCTCTTTATCTTTTATTTTATTCCTTCCATACTTTAACTCATCAAAAGAATCCTCAAAACTTTAAGAGTAATTATCAAGCCTTCACACAATTATTTCTTCAATCTACATTTTCAAGAACCAAAACAATCAGATTTTAATCAACACCATCAAATCAATCAAAAACTCTTTCTTTCCTTTTTCTTTCTAGGTATTTTTCTTTTTTTTTAAAAAAAAAAACTTTTTTTTTTAAAAAAAAAAGAGAAGAAAAACCACATCAATCACATATTATTTGATTTCTATTTTTTCTTTTTCTTTTTCCAGATTAAAACTATTCCTTTTTTGTTTGTCTTCTTCATTACTTTTTCTTTTTTCACACTTTATCTCATTTTCCCCAACATTTCCAAATAAGATTTTCCTAATCAATTACTCAAACAACAGAATACTAGTGTAAATACTATCATACTCAGTTGTAATTCATAAGTGCGCAATGTGAAATCAAATTGTACTTCAAAAAAAATAAAAAATAAAAATAAAAATAAAAATAAAATAAAAAAAAATAAAATAAAAATAAAATAAAAATAAAATAAAAATAAAATAAAAATAAAATAAAAATAAAATAAAAATAAAATAAAAATAAAATAAAAATAAAATAAAAATAAAATAAAAATAAAATAAAAATAAAATAAAAATAAAATAAAAATAAAATAAAAATAAAATAAAAATAAAATAAAAATAAAATAAAAATAAAATAAAAATAAAATAAAAATAAAATAAAAATAAAATAAAAATAAAATAAAAATAAAATAAAAATGAAATAAAAATAAAATAAAAATAAAATAAAAATAAAATAACAATAAAATAAAAATAAAATGAAAATAGAATAAAAATAAAATGAAAATAAAATAAAAATAAAAATAAAAATAAAATAAAAATAAAAATAAAATAAAAATAAAAATAAAAATAAAATCTTCACTAAAAAAAACAAAAAAAGAAAGAAAAAAAGGAACAAGAAAAGAAAAAGCTCTGTCCTACCACAACCTCAAACTCTAAAAAAGTCATATCACCACTCACCAGTTTACCACTACTCATCAAAACAACACTTTAATCTCCATCAAAATCACCAATTCACTCAATCATCATCTAAAAAACCCTTCAACCCTTTCACTTCAAAAGAAATCACAGCAAGAGCTTTTCCTTCTGAATTTTTTTCCTCAAATCCAACATTGATTCTTCCATGTTGGATTCTTCCTCTTCCTCAAAATTTCCAAATTCCACTTCTCAAAATAGAATTACTCAAGAAATAAATAACAACAATAATAATATGAATATTGATACAATTGAAATTCAAGAATTAAAATCTATCCAAGGCAATGAACTGCTTAAAGCCATCTCTAAAAAGACAAAAAATATATTTATTATTTCCTTTGATGATCACTCTAAACTTATCAAACTCATGGAAAAAGAGCCAAATTCCTTATTTAATCTTCAAAAACAAATGAAATCTTTCAAAAAAAAATGTGATGAAAATCTGAATCAACAAGCTGATAAAATTAGTCAACAAGATGAAAAAATTAATAAACAAGATGAAGCAATTGCTTTGTTAATGAAAAATCAAAAAAATAATAATCAAAATAATAATAATTCTTCATCTTCTAATCCTTCAAAATCTATCTTAAATTCTATTCATAATCCAATTCATATTGATTCTCAAATTTCATATAAACAAAATCATTTACCTTCTATACATTTAAATCCTCCAATTTGGAGTGAAGTAGTTAAAAAGAAAATTCAAAATAATCAAATTCATAATTGAAACAAATTTTTAAAGCAAAGAAACTTTCAAGATCAACTTTTTCATCATTTGGCTCTTAATTGTCTTGCGAATGGAGTATACGTTCCGACTAATAGCTTCATAAATCAATTTAAACCTGTATTGTTTGCTATTTGAAAGATACAGGGAACCGATCCTTTCTATAAAATGACAAATGATGTCATTACAAAAAGAGTAAATGATGTATTACATCAGTTACAAGCCCGCACCGAGGAAAATATTTTCATTACAATAAAAGGAACATCTATCTTACCACCCGGAGATTTCAAATTCTTCACTGATTCAAGATTTAAAGCTCAATGGCTTCTTGCCCATAAACATGAATGGTCTCATTTGTGTGACCCTCTTCTTAAAACCAAAGCTACCAATTTCACTGTGATTATTCATTCCATCCCTACTAACTTTAATATTTCAGAAAAATTTACTAACTTACTTCAAGAGAATGATATTAATGAATCTCTTATTGATAATGTCAGGTGGCTTGGAAACCCTCACATTTTAAAAAAGTTACATGGTTCAATAGTTATTAATTTTAAAGAGAAAAATCTTGCTCTTCAAGTTGAGAAAGGTGGATTATTTTATCAATCAAATTTTTTAAGAGCAGCTCATTATATCAAAGCACCTACTCAATGTTTCAATTGTCTGGAAATTGGACATACAGCAAGTTTTTGTAAAAATAGTTAATTTTGCATCAAATGCCGTAACAATCACAACTCTAAAGATTTCAATAGTTTAGAAAATGATAATATTTTTTGTTTTAAATGTATAAATCACCAAAAAAAAAATATTCCAGATACTTCAACTCTCCTTGATAATGATGACTTACAATTTAGACACTCACCTACAGGAAATATATGCCTTTTAAGAAGAGTTTTCCCTCCTAAAAATATGAACAAAAATAATATTTACAATAAAAAAAAAAAAAAATTATCTTCTAATCTTAATTCCTTGCCTCTTTCTTATTTTTCTTCTCATAAGAGAAAATAATTTGATCAAAAATAAAAGTATATTTATATATAAAATGTTTAACTTTTCTTATTATTTTTCCAAAAACAAATAAATATATATATATATATACTTTTTTCAATTCTAAAAATAAAAAAAAATAAAAAAAAATAAAAAAAAATGGGCCACGCTAAATCCACGATAAGTTATCGTATAACTATCGTACACGACATCGGGGGACCCCCAAAAATGTCTAATAAAAAAAAAATGGGCCATGCTAAATCCACGATAAGTTATCGTATAACTATCGTACACGACATCGGGGGACCCCCAAAAATGTCGTATACGACATTGGGGACCCCCTGTTTTTTATCCTATACGACACTTGACAGTGTCGTATACGATATAATGGGGGGTCCCCAATGTCGTATACGACATTTTGGGGCCGCACCAATAGTAAAGGCCCAGAAATTGTCGTGTACGATAGTTTCCCCCCCACGAAACTGTTGTATACAACAGTTCTGCACTGAAAGGTGTCGTATACGACCTTTCTGCCCAAAAAAAAAAAAAAAAATCAAAAAAAAATGAAAAATGAAAAAAAGGAAAAAAGAAAAAAGAAAAAATAAAAAAGAAAAAAGAAAAAAGAAAAAATAAAAAATAAAAAATAAAAAACGAAAATAAAAAAGAAAAAAAAAAGAAGAAAAAAGAAAAAAGAAAAAAGAAAAAAGAAAAAAGAA
>KN362197.1:0-12944 GCA_000785685.1 Uromyces viciae-fabae
AAAAAAAAAAAAAAAAAAAAAAAGTGCTCACGAGTAAACAAAAAGCCTACAAGCCTCCTAATCACGGCCCAGTTCTGGTGTACGATGGGAGCTGAGCGAAACTTATGAGGAACAGCGCAAAGTTCTTCAAAGAATTTCACAAGACCATCTCCACCCGCGGCAGCAGCCCCGTGCCGCTAAATTTGACAAATTCTCGACTACGCCGCAGTTATAGCGGCCGCTGAAAAAACTTTGCCCCCACACACCCGGGTCACCTTTTTGAGCCGGTGACCCGTGGCTTAGACGATGTGGTCCGTCCGACGTAAAAATTCACGTCGGATGGTGTATTGTAGCGTGATGCACAGTAGTCCAACCATCTGGACTACTGCTGGGTGATTCGCGGTCAAAAGCCCACCCCAGTGGATACGTGAGGGTGGGGCAAACCAACTCTGCCGAATGGTAGAATTGGTTCGCATTGCAGTTAGAGCAGCCTGATGGGAAGAAGAATTGGTTCGCATTGCAGTTAGAGCAGCCTGACGGGAAGACTGAACAAATAACTTGTTTGTTCAGCCAGCCATGTTCACCCAGCCGTGAACATGGCTGGCTCAACAAACAAGTCATTTGTTCATTGAAAGCAGACATGCGTTGAGCCAGCTATGTTGGTCAACAGCACCGCTGGCTCAAGCATCAATGAGGTTTTTCAAGTAAATCTGATTGGTTGACATTTTTATTCAGCCAACAAATAAAAACAGGTAAAAGCAAAATCAATCCTCCTCATCATCATCACCCCTACCACCACAATCTGAATCTAAATCATCTAAATTACCACCAATTGCAGCTCTAGCCTTGGGTGGTGTTGTATTAGGTTACTACTTTTATGCCGTCAATTCAGAATCGGGTCCTCAAAAAAGATAAATACCACCTAAATCTGCAAATAATAATCTTGATTATCAGGCTGCTTACAATGATATTGCTAAAATTTTAGACAATAATGATTATGATGATGGGTCATATGCACCCGTGCTTATTCGTCTCGCTTGGCATTCTTCTGGTACCTACAATGAAGACTCTTGGACAGGTGGTAGTGATGGTGCCACCATGCAATTTGTGGTTAGTCATTTGATGATTCAATTCTTTGACCACTCAATATGTTCAAATCAATACTCAACGGTTTTAATATTTTAGTTTAACATTAATCAGCCAGAAATTGATCATGGTGCCAATGCTGGTCTAAGTCATACACAAGATTGTTGGAACCAATTTAAAAAGAATACGCCCGCTCTGGTATCACCTACTCTGACCTCTGGGAGCTTGCTGGTGTTGCTGCAGTTCAAGAGATTGGTGGACCTAAAATCCCATGGCGCTCAGGTCGTCAAGACGGTATTAGCGCCCAACAGTGCACACCTGATGGTCAATTACCGGATGAGGATAGAGACCAAGATCATACACAAAAAATATTCTATCGAATGGGATTTAATGATCAAGTATAAAGGTTCTTAAGATGAAAGGTCTTTTTAAAAGAACCAAAGTGTGTTTCTAGATACACAAGACTAGACAAGCCAGTAGTAGAAGAAATCACACCTGAGGAAGCAAAACACAATTGAAGTGTGTCTAAGTTAAATGTTATGATTTATATTTAAACAAATAAAAAACACTTAGTGCGCTCATTTCTGGATTATAGTTTTTTTTACATAGTTTTTTTATTTTTCTCATAGTTTTTTTTGACTTATGATAACTATATCAAATATACACCCTGATTTCCCTCATATCAAATTGGCGATATCATCAACCCTTCCCTCTTATTGGCAGTGGATCCTTTGCTATGTACCTCCTACCATCCAACAACTCAATCTCTCTTATCATTGGTATCTATTCCTCTATTTTTTCTCTCTGATTTCTCAATATCACTCAGGGAATTTTTTTTGAAAATATGTAAACTTCGTTACCATTTGTTTACAAAATGAGCAACCAAAAAATCATGTTTACAACGTGAAAAACACAAACAATCATGAAAATCTAAATAGATCTATTTTTTCAATCTGATTTCTCAACATCATTCAATGAAAAAATTGAAACAGAAAAGTTTAAATTGCTTACTGTTTGTTGATAAAATGAGAAACCATTAATCAAGAAATCAAAAATGAAGCCTTTCTGCAAAAGCACTGGATGGAGATGAATCATGTCAGCTAATTTTAAAAAAAAATCTTTCCCCATTTGTGCCTGTAAATATGATTAATTGTGTGAGGTTCTTGGAACACAATAGTGTACCTCTATTGTCCTAATAGACCATGGTACACTATACATAGAGATAAATGTAATAATAATTTATTATATTAAATTTAGGATACTTAATTATTGTAAAAAATAATTAAGCAGTGCTTATTCCTCACGGGGAATGTCTTCACCCAATGCCTGATAAGCCTATCAGACTGGGGAGCCCCTATTTTCAGCACGGGAGGTAGATGGGAGTTATTCTCAACCTATCTAGCTAAGGCTGTCCAGTAAATAGCTTCACAAGAATACTTGTGGAGTCTATTGAAAGGATTATCCAATTTTAACGGCCCAGCCCTCTATATGACACCAAGAGGGGAATCCAGCCGTGTAGGGGAGCTATGAATTATAGAGAAGATGTTACTGCTTAGTCAGAGAAGGGGTTTACCTTTGTTTTTTTATTGACTAGAAGTATTATTATCTTGTTTTTCTATGTTTAAATTATTCCTGAATTCTTTTTGGTAGGAGTATGAGGGGTATTTATACTAATATCTCATTACTCCGCCCTTTTTCAGATGTTCTTGGATTCTTTTTCAGAATTCTTGATATTACATCACTTTTCTTTTGTTGAAATAAAGTGATGTCATTTTTTCACATAGATTCACAAAATTATAAAGGTAAATAATGTACCTTGATAATTTATTAAATTTAATAAATTAATCTACCACTATGGCGAGATTAATTAAATTATATTTCAAACATCAATGGAAAATAATTTTCCATTCACATATTAATATTTTTATACTTGTTCACAAAAATATTTTATGTCACATCAGGGAGTTGAACCTATGTTCTCTAGGATGGAGTATTTTGTCAAGGCTTTTGCTTAACCTCTATACTAGGGCTCAAAATGGTATCTCCTCTTCTTAATGGTATTTTAAAAAACACATATATATATGTATATAATATAAAGAAAAATATTTTTGCAGCTTCTTTGTACTATTGCTAGTCTCAGATGCTGACAAGTTGTAGGCCCGTTACATCCAAATCATTTTCAAAAGAAATCAAAAAACAAAAGAAAACTTTCCAACCAATGGAGCTGTGTTGTTTGACAACCAAGTGGAGGGGTTGACTTCGGGGATTGAAGATGAAGTATGATTGAGAAAGTTGAGGGAGCGCTCATTTCTCATAGATGCAATAGTTACATAGTTGGATGATTTTACTGCAAAATGAAAAGTATGATTTTGCAAAAAAAACTATGATAAATTGAAGTATAGCAAGGGTGGGTCAGCTACGCTACAGTTAGGGTTAGTATAGCATAGTGTTAGCACATGATTTTAAACACTAACGCTACAAAAAAATGGATTTTTTTTTGTAGCGTTAGCGCAGCATTAGCTGAGCCATAATAAAACCAGCTAATGCTACTCATATTTTCCTGTAGCGGGATGGTAGCGGTGTTAGCAAGTCAAAAATCTACGCTAACATGTAGCATAGCAATAGTACCCACTATGCTATCATGTAGTGTAGCTTGTTATAAGCTACGCTACATGTTAGCGTTAACCAAGAGTGTAGCAGACAAAAATAGGATTACTGAAGAAAAAAAAAGAAGCTCATACTTATAAACAATAAAAATAATGAAAATAATATATGAGACACCATCTTCATCCAGTAGGATACCAGAATAAAGATTCTGTTGAATTTCGGAAACTAAAGTTTGTTTTCAATCATTTGACTACATGAATTTATTTTACAATTTTTAACAATCAATCTAATTGATTATTAATTTCAATAAAATGAAATTTCACTCCTATTTTAGAAATTACTTTAATTTAAATAATAAAAATAATTTTGAATAAACATAATAACAATAATAAATATTTTAAATGAGTATTCTTCTTTTAGTTTTCAGCTGTTTTAATAATAAAATTTTAAATGATAATAAGAATCTTATTTGGGTGATATTTTAGTTTTTTTTGCATTTGTTTTTGATTAATGATACTGTTTTATACTTTTATAATTACAATTTTATTTTATTTAATTGCCTTTTATTGTAAAAAGAGAAAAATTTATTTTGAAAATATTCTTTGGTTTTCTGTTTCTTGATTTCAATCTGTGAAATTAAAATCAAAAATAGAAATGGTTTCAATCAATTATGTCATTTTTAATTCTTGATTAGTTTAAAATTTTTCAAATTTATATTTATTTCATTTCATTTCACATTTTAAAACTTTGTGTTGAAATGTGATTTTTTATTTATTGATATAAAATTTTGTTTTGTATATTTATAATTATATTTTTCAAATAATTCAACTTTGTTGGAATTATGGGTTCTAGGTTATACTCTTATCACTTATACTAGTTTTCATCTATTTTTATTTTACATAAATCATTTAGTTTTTATTAATCTTACATAATGCTTTGTCATTATGTGTGCCTTGTCACCTTAGTTTAAATACTAGTCAATTTATAGTGCTTTGTCACCTCATCTAAATACTATTTATTTATTGTGCTTTGACTCAATATGATATTACTTTAAATTAATGCTTTGTCATTGTATCGTGCTTTGTCACTCTATCACATTATTATTATTATTATTTTACTATTATAATTATGCTTTGTCATAATTATTTTATCATGATTTTATCCTTTCATTATTCTTTTTCTATTTTTATATTTTTTTTACTACTATGTTGTTAGCCCCCTCTGGATATAGCCAGAGGGTTACTTATTTTCTATGATAAATCTCAGATTGAGACTTAGAAATTAAATCACTTAGTCAACTCACATTCTCATCTCCACCATCACTGCCAGTATGATTGTGTCAGATTCATACAACTGGTGTTATATCAGTTGGAAAAATCTGATATTATATCAGACAAAACTGGCATTGTATCTACCTCAAATGACATTATATCTACCTAACATGATATTAAATCTAAAGAAACAGACATTTCATCTACTCAACCTATTTAATATCAACGATTACAATTCACTTTAAACGCTTCGATCTCGGAAACCAATTGCTTTTGGGCTTCGACTTCGCTGGCAATGTTGTAGAGCTCAACCGCAGCTTTCATTTGAGCTACTGAACGTCTTAATCAAACTTAATCCTCCTCTTGAACAACTTTAACTTGATCCTGACTTTTGCAATCAACTTTCAAATCAATTCAAATCTTCCTCTTCTTCTTCAAGGATTACAATTCACTTTAAACGCTTCGATCTCGGAAACCAATTGCTTTTGGGCTTCGACTTCGCTGGCAATGTTGTAGAGCTCAACCGCAGCTTTCATTTGAGCTACTGAACGTCTTAATCGCTCACCTGGATCAGAAGTTACAGTCATTTGAAGTTAGCAATTAATGATTCTCAACTCACTTTTAGTTATTTCATTTCATATTAGTTTATAGTTATATATTTTTAGTTCTTATTTTATTCCTTTAAATTATTTCATATACTATATAAAAATATAAAATCTAAACAAATAAAAACTTATCAAATCTAAACAAATAAAAACTTATCAAATCTAGACATATAAAAATCCCTTGAATATCATAAATACAATTAAAATATCTTCTCAATATCTTTTTAAATCCTTTTCATTTCTTTTAGCTCTTTTAGCATGACTTTCTTTTCAACTATCACCAATCAATTTATAAGATGATAAGAGTATGGGGGTGTGTTGGAATTATGGGTTCTAGGTTATACTCTTATCACTTATACTAGTTTTCATCTATTTTTATTTTACATAAATCATTTAGTTTTTATTAATCTTACATAATGCTTTGTCATTATGTGTGCCTTGTCACCTTAGTTTAAATACTAGTCAATTTATAGTGCTTTGTCACCTCATCTAAATACTATTTATTTATTGTGCTTTGACTCAATATGATATTACTTTAAATTAATGCTTTGTCATTGTATCGTGCTTTGTCACTCTATCACATTATTATTATTATTATTTTACTATTATAATTATGCTTTGTCATAATTATCTTATCATGATTTTATCCTTTCATTATTCTTTTTCTATTTTTATATTTTTTTTACTACTATGTTGTTAGCCCCCTCTGGATATAGCCAGAGGGTTACTTATTTTCTATGATAAATCTCAGATTGAGACTTAGAAATTAAATCACTTAGTCAACTCACATTCTCATCTCCACCATCCTGACTCAAGTCCAACTTATTTTTAAGTTGTCTCTCTCTCTTTCTCTCTCTCAAAGATCAAAGGATCATAAATTCAACAAACTTTGAATTATTATTTAACTACCTATTTTAATCTTTTTGAGATGTTTTTTAAACATATATATTTGATTAAGAATAATTTATAATTTTTCTTTCAAGATTTATCTGATTGAAAAACTATTTCATTTTTTTAAAATAATACTTTTTATAAAATTAAACATACAGAATTTTGATTTCATTAATTGATTTCTGTTATTGGTTTCCTTTATCTAAATATTTATGAAAAAATCCACAACTGTTTGTCAATGAATTATTTTTGCTCTTTCTTTTTAAAATGTTTGACTCATTTTGACAGATTGAATGGGAAATACTTTAGCCTTTACCAATAGACAGAGGTGTTTGCTCCCGCTTATCTTTTTCTTATTTTTGATACTATGCTTTATCTCCTACCTATCATTCTCAATAAAGTCAGGTCAAATTTACAGGATTTCCAATCAAAATCCATCCTATCATGATGATGAAGTTAGGAGAGGTAGCAATAGTGACAAAGTTTAAGAAAAATTAAGCAAAAAGATATTTAATATCATTGATTGGCTAGTTCATATCTGAGGAATTGGACTTAAAGAGGCTTTTACCATCAGAATCACAATGGGGAAGGCTGTCAGGAGTGCAGGCAGAGAGCTTTGTGAATGTTACAAACTTAATTTTTGCATATTTGAAGGATGAAAGATAGGTTATTTTTTTACATGAACTTTGAAACACCATAGATTGGCAACCAGTAAACTGTTTTGGACGATTGAGCACTCATTTGAAAGAAAGAAGAGATCGAATTCTACAATTCTGTATGCGGAACCCAAGCCTGAAAGTGAACGGTTTGCGAGATCAACTTGATTTAAGTTTTGTGATGTGATAGTTGGTGATTTGATGATTCTAATGAAAAATACTATGGTCAAGGATTGAGATGGATGTATGAGATTTTGATGAGCTGAGGGCTTTTTGTTGGAAGGTGACTCAATTTTTTTTTTTTTTTTGATTTATTGAGGTGGGTGTGGGTGAGTGTTATTCTAAGAAAAAAGAAACATAAAAAAATAAAGAAACACATCAATGAGTATCATTAAAAAAAAGAAAAAAATTGATTTATTGATAAGAAAGACTTTTTGGGGTGTGAGAGGATACCCTGGAGGGTGACTAACCTTCTTCTTTATTGATTAATCAGGGTTGGTGAGTGTTTTTTTAAGGAAAAAAAAAAACATAAAACAAATAAAAATTGTTGATTTGTCTAATCAAAAAAAAAGTTGATTGGTTGATAAAAAAAACCTTTCAGGGTGTCAGAGGGAGCCCTCAGGGGTGACTCAACTTATTTTTTGTTTTGGTTAATCAGGGTGGGTGTTACTTGAAGAAAAAAAAAAAAAATATATATATATATAAAATAAAAATAAAAAGTTGATCAATTGATAACGAAGTGTAGCATAGTGTGTGAGCAACTACGCTACATGTTAGCGTAGTCATACGCTACGCTATGCTAAATGTTGGATTAGTCACACGCTACGCTAAATGTTGGCGTAGTCACATGCTAAACTAATTTTTAGCTGAATTTCTGTTAGCGGTTGAAAAGCTACGCTACCTGTTAGTGTAGTGGTGGTTAATTTTATCTAATGCTACAGAAATTCTGGGGAAAAACAATTGCGCTACGCTAACATGTAGCGTAGTGGCCTGTAGTGTCAGCTAACGCTAACCAAATCCTGGGGGAAAAAATCCTTGCTACACTACCCTACATTTTGCCTGTAGCATAGTGTAGCGTACCAACCCACCCTTGAGTATAGTAACTATAATTCAGAAATGAGCGCACCTAAGAAAATACTCCAACGTAAATTAGATCTATAAGTAGTAGAAAATGAGGTTTCGGAAGTGAAACTTTGTTTATCATTGCTGCACAGCTGTTAGGTCTAACTTAATGAATTCTTGAAGTCTTGATATCAAGTATGTAAGCCCTTGTTTTCTTTCATAACATTTGTAGCATTGATTGAGTGAGACTTGGACCCAACCATGTTCTATTATTGTTACCCAAAAAAAAAGAAAAAAAATCCGCTTACGTTATCTTCTGTTTTTTTTTTGGGAGACCTAGGAAATCATCGCTCTATCTGCTGCTCATGCGTTCGACAGATGTCATAAGGATCAATCTGGCTTTGAAGGTCCATGGACATTTTCTCCAACAAGCTTTACAAATGACTATTTTAAGCTATTATTTGATGAGAAATGGTAACCTTGAAAATGGTCAGGTCCTCCACAGTATGAGGACAAAAACACTAAAAGCTTGATGATGTTAACACCCAATATGAGCTTAATCATGCACAAAAGTTTTAGAAATTAGGCTAAGAAGTAATCTATATATATCATTTGTTTGATTTGAAAATTGACCTTTTTTTGATTGTTCTTTCACAGATACGCATCTGATGAAAAAGTTTTACTTGATTATTTTTCCAAAGATTTTTCAAAGTTAATTGAATTAGGTGTACCAGAAGAAAATTTCCAAGGAAAACCACCATCTACTGTAAAAATATTAAAAGAGCAAGGAACTAAAGTTGGATAAATGAAACCATCATGCCAAGAATCTCACCGCTTGTATGTTTAGATCAATCAAACTTCAAGCTAGAAAAGACCTGTCTCCTCAAATATAACCAATTTTCAAATCTCTAAGAGAGTACCCTGAGTTGAAATCTTTTAGATAGATACTAAGGCACCAATTATCAACAATTTTCAAGTTTCTTGTAGGATTTTTTTTGAGTTTTTTTTGGTTAGATTTGCCACTATTTTTTATTGAAAAATGATGGAAAATCCAACCAAAAAAAGCTCAAAAAAATCTCAAAATGAGCAAAAGACGTTTTTGAGTCAAAAAAAAAAAATCCTCTTGAACAAGGTGAATGTATCCGCACACTCCACCATATAGCAGGCAGCATGCAGGATTTTTTTGTCAGCATGCAGCAGGTGCCCCAAGAATGTGAGACACTGAACTCCCCAAGAATGTGAGAAACTCACTTCAGGCAGTCCCCCGTCCATTTGAGGCAAGTTGAGCAGGATTTTTTCTGATTGTTTATCACTGTCACTTTTTTTTTGAGTCTTTTTTGAGTTTTTTTTTTGGTTGGATTTGCCAGTATTTGCAAATAAAAAATAGTGGCAAATCTAACCAAAAAAAACTCAAAACTTATTTATAATTGGTGCCTAAAAACTTATTATAAAATCTTGTATTTACAAAAAACTAGTATACATTTTAGTGTGCAATGTCAAAATCAATGAGCACTAAAAAAAAAGAGAGTACCCTGTAACTGTAACCGTTGATTCCCAATGGGTGGGTTGGATATCTGTGGGTATATGAGAGCCCAGATGCCTGGCGTGTATGCCTCAAGAAAAGCAGGTATACCCAGTCATTTGATGTCTTTTGGAGATATATATATAAATATATTTTATCATCCTTACAGTTAGTACTTAATAATAGTATTACTTCAAGTTAAAACTTCTTACTCAACCAGGCACCCACACAAGTCACAACCATCAAGGATTCAAGTTCCTAGTTTCAAGCTTCAACCATGTCATTGTCACCATCAACGTCCTCAACAGCCCAACCCTAAGTAAGTCTGCTGATGCTACTGAAGAATCTACCAAAAAGTCCAGCTGCCCAGGCCAACCAAGTAAATTGTTGGTTTGGACATACTTTATCTTGGACATGTAAAATTTCAGAAACTAAAACAAGATATTAATTTCAATAATTTTAACAATAAAACTAAAAGATAATAAAAATTTTGTACCTAAAACAAGGTAGGGTAATACAAAATAATGTAGATAAAAATATAATAATAATAATATTTGATTTTAGATAAAAATGATGATTTATTTATATTTTATGAATAAGAATGATAACGGAAAAATAATGATAAAGAAAAATAAAATTTTATTAATAATTTTAAAATAATTATAATTTTGATTTATAATTTAAAATAATTCTTATTGATATTTTTATTTTCAAATATTGTATATTTATATTTTTTAAGAAAAAAGAATGAAATAAAAAAATAATCAAATCGTTCTTTCTTGCTGTTCAATTGATTTCTTGTTGATCAAGAAATCATGATCATTTGTGTCATGATCATTTTAAGATTTATGACATCATATTTGATCATAATTTATTTATTGATCAAATACGGTAAATTTAAAAATAAAAAATAATTAGTTAAGTCTTGAATTATTTTTTAATAATATTAAATTATTTTAAACTTAATTTGAAAGTAAAAATCTTCACCTTGTATTTTGGTGGTAAATTTTAATTTATAATTTATAATTTGATTTTTTAGGTGATTTGTTCAAACCTAATAAAAAATAAAATAAATAAGAATTATACTGCGTAAAATAAACCTTGCAGTATTTTTATTTTAAATAAAAATAACTTACAATTTTCAATAAAGTTAAATTTTCTTTTATTGAATTTATTAATTTGATAGGACAAGGGTTCTGTGAGAAAAGATGAAAATGTAAGCTTTTGGACAATCCTGGCACACAGATTGTTGGTATGAGAAAAGATGGAGCAGAGAGCAGGGTTCAGAACTTGTGGCATAGTGTGAATGAAGGAAACAAGGTGGATTAGATTTCATTTGGTAAAAGAATAAGAAGAGGAAGAATGAGAAATGAGATATAGAAGTGAATTGAGAGAATAAGAACCTTTTGGATAATCCAGGCACACAGATTGTCAGTATGAGAAAATTTGGAGCAGGGAGCAGGGTTCAGACCTTCTGACAGAGTGTGAATGAAGGAAACAAGGTGAGGAAAATAAAAGAAGATAAAACAGAAGACTAGAAATAGGTACATTGGGATTTTACAGACATGTAAACTCAATGTAACAGGGATGTTCAACTTATATTTCTTATAGATTCCAATTGAGTCTGATGGCCAGCTCAAAAAGGTCAATCCATTTGCAATAGTCTTCTTACCCGCAACAATTACAAAAGCACAAAGTCCATGATTGAGAACCTTAGTTGTAATCACAAGATCAAGGACCCATCTTGTGCTGCACTGGCATCAAACCAATGGATTATTATAGCTGATGTCTTTAAACAACAGAGAATTGAATGCCATGTGAGTTTCTGTTTTTTTTGTCACTTTTATTAATCTATCTTTATTCTTGATTCTGTAATTTGTGATTTCCCTTGCTTCAGCCTGAATTCACTGTGTCATACCTACAAAACCTCATTGGGTATTTTATTGGGGATGCCAACCTTGCAATATCTATTGTTGAGGGGCTGTCTTTTCTCAACATACTGGATTCCCTAAACAGTCAGGCTTCTTCCTTGATGCTTAAGCGTACCACAATGAGCTCTGAAGTTAAAAAGATGTTCCTAGTGCACCAAAAACACTTCAAGCAACTTCTGAATAAAATCCCTCAATTATCCTTCACTTTGGACGGTTGGACCTCCCCAGACTCTGTGGCTTTCTTATATATTACTTGTCAGCCTCTGTAATGCCAAGGAGTGATCCTTCTAGTTATACAGGGTGCAAGATTCAAGTTGGTTTGATTATTTTTAGAAATAATTATATGATATGATAATATATTTATTTTATTAATATTTAAATAAATATTTTTAAAGCAGGGGCCAGAGCCTCTGGGGTGTTTTTAATGCCCTGCTAGGTTTATTTCAAGGGGCCTGCGTCGCAGGGGTGTTTTGAATGCCCTTATAATTGGGGCCTGCGGTGCAGGGGTGTTTTAAAGCCCAATATGCTAGTTTATTTCAACTAGATAATAAAATATAAGAGGAATTAGGTACTTACTAACCTATATATCCTCTAGAGAGAGAGTAACTGGTCGTCTTTGTTGGCTAAAGCAAGCAGTTGAAGCTGTAGAGAGATGGTGGAGATCAATATAATGAGTTACTGGTGTTAAGATACTTCGAAGACTAGATGGTTTAGGCTTAAGTAATGTATAACAAAGGTGTAACTGGATGATGATGAGGGAAAAGAGCGTAGAGAGAGGTCCTTTTATATTCTTTGGGATCCTCTTGGGGCACTCTAAGAATATGTGTAAGTGTCTCATGAGTGTTGTAAGTGTTTTTGCACTATTTTGACAGTTTCTGTGGGCAATAGGAATTTTGTTTGACACCAATCAGGATGACGTATAATTTATCCTAAACACAGCGTCATCTATCCTTACTTTCTATAGATTCAGATTTGCAATAACTTTTCTGCATGAGAAGTTATGGTTTTTGCTAACTACTGTGGATTATTAGTAGTTCAGTAAATATTGGAACTTCTGTATTTCCATTCAAATTTATTTAAAATTGGTTATTTATATTTTTTATAATTTGTTTTCATACTTAATTACTCGAGAAAAATATATAATTCCTCGGGGAGAAGTGTCTATATGCTATTCAGTATTTTTAAATAGTGTGGGACTATATTATCTATTAAATCTAAACAACGCAGTTTTGGCCCATCCAGGCCCGCGTGAATTGAGAATTAGGATTATATAAGCCAGTTCAGAGGCCGCTTCCTTTTCTCATGAATTGGATTATGTCAGCATCCGCGCCATT
>KN362198.1:1440-14480 GCA_000785685.1 Uromyces viciae-fabae
AGTTTTTTTTGTTTCTGTGTTTGGTGTATTGATTAGCATTTTTTTTTTTTTTTTTTTGAGTTTCTTTATGTTTGTTCCTTTCTTTTTTATTTTTTATTTTTTTATTTCTTTCCCTTTTATATTTTATAGGAGTAGAAACTACATACATCGGTGTATATACCGTGACATGTGATAACTGACATGTCATCAAGTCAATAAAAAATCAAAAATTCAAATATTTAAAAAAAATAAAAAAAATAAAAATAAACGAAAATAATAATAAATAAAAATACATCGAATGATTTAAGAAGAGAAGAAAAAAAAAAGAAGAGTAAAGCCTAGTAATACAAAAAAAAAAAAAAATCACAGGAGATTATGTAGTACGAGAAAGATAAAAAAAAAAAAGAAAAGACTAATTAACTAGATAATTAAATATTTAAATTTTTAATTTTAATAAAGACATGAAAATGAGGTAATTCAGGACAAGATTGAAGATAAACAGGATTCAAGAACCAAAAAGTATCAAAAAAACCTAAATTAATTGGCCAACGTTGTCTAACGAATTTTCTAATTTGATAATCTAATTTACTTTCATCATCATTATTATCATCATCATTATTATTATTATTATCAATTAAATTATAAAAATTTAATTGTTTTATTAATTCAGATGATTTATTTTCAATTCCAGTTAAACCTAATCTTCTTAATTCAATTATTTCATTTTCTTCTTTTGCTAATTTTTCATTTATTAATGGTAATCTACTCCAAACTATCATATGTCTATAAAAAAAAAAAAAAATAAAATAAAAATAAAAAAGATATTTAGTTTTAATTGATTATGTATAATAATTTTTATCATGAGAAAAAAAAAAAAAAAAAAGACTTAGACTGATATTCCTTTGGTATTGCGTAAGGCCATTCATTACGAATGACTCTAAAATCGAGACCATCTACTAAACCAATAAGATTTGAATCAAGTGAATTTTCATTTAAATTAGGACATTGAAAATGAGTTATTGGTAATTTATTAATTGGATCTAATACTATTCTTTTATTATTATTATTATTATTTAAATTATTACTTTCAATTGAAATTGGATTAAAATTTAATCTTTTAATTAAATAATTTAAACTAGAAAAATATTTAAATTTAATTAATTTATTAAATTCATTTGAATAAATTATTTCAGATTTTTCAAATCTACCTAATTTATTTAATTCTTTTTTTTTTATTATATGTATTATTGATTTATTTATTTCTTCTTCTTCTTCTTCTTCTTTATTTTTTATTATTATTTTTTTATTTTTTTTAGGATAAATTACATATTTAGCTTCTAATTTATTTATAATTTCTTCATTTTTTTTTATTATTTTTTGTATATCTGGATCATTATTAAATGGTTCTGAAGAAGGAGTTTCTTGATATTCATTTAATTCTACTTTTTTATTTAAATTTAAATTTTCATTTTCTTTTACTGATTGTTGTTCGAGTTGATTTGTTTTTTCTTGTTTTTGAATATGATAAGAATCAAAATCGATCATGTTAGTTTTAAAAATTAAAATTAAAATTAAAAATTAAAAAAAAAAATCTTCGTTGTATCTTTCGTTTTCTATCTAATTGTACTAAATTGTGGGGTAAATTTTATTTGTATGTATTATGTTTTGTATGTATTGTTTTATGTAAATAAATAGGTTTTTGTAAAACTTGTGATTTTTCGTCATGTGATTTGATTTCCTTTATGTAAGTATATATTCATACATAAGTCCATAAATCATTAATATTTTCTCTCACACTACATATGTAAATACATATAAATTAAAAAAAGATCACATGTAAATATGTATAGATTTTTTGAAGTGAATGAGCATTCATTCCAAAATTTAAAAAATGAGTGAGTAATTAATTAATTGATTATAATTGATTATAATTAATTAATTAATGAATTATCAAAGCAATACGTTGAAACAAAAAAAAAAAAAAAAAAAAAAAAAAAAAAAAAAAAAAAAAAAAAAAAAAGAACAAAAAAAAGATTTCTCAAATAAAAATATTAAAAGAATACCCCCAAAAAAGAAAAAAAAAGATCAATAACTAAACAACAACAACAATAACTCATAAGGAAATATAGAAAAAGGACAAAAATATGATATCATGATGTTTTGAATAATAAGATATGTAAATTATTACTATTTTTTTTTTTTTTTGACTTTTTGACTTTTTTTGATTTAATTTATTCTTTTTCTTTTTCTATATAATTGCAATATAATATAATAATAATAATAAAAAAAAAAAAAAAATGATGATAATAATAATAATAATAAAAAAATGTAATCATAATTTATGTCTTTTTTTTTAAAAAAAAAACTTATTTTATTTTCAAAAATTATACGTTTTTTAAAAAATAAATAATCCACAAAAAAAAAAAAATTAAAACTTTTTACAAAATAAAAATAATCATTATTATTATTATTATTATTATTTTTTGAAAAAAAAAAAAAAAAAAAAAAAAAAAACCAAATTTAAAAGAATCAGAGCAACTAAAAGATATAATTTCAATTTAGTTTATAAAGAAAAATAATTACAATGAACCAATAGAGAATATAAAAGAAAGAAAATCACAACATGAGTTACCTAAAAGCAGATGAAATGATGATGATCTAAAAGAAGCTGAGGAACATGATGATTTTGATTTGGATGAAGATGATTTTCAAGTATAGGAAGAGAATGAGAATCAAGTTTAGATATATCATCTTGGTCAATAACTGAATCAGGTTGATCAAGAAGATCAGTATTATCTTGATCAACTAAAGGTTCCTCATTAATAGTTAATTTTTGATGATGATGATGATGAAGAAGAAGATGATGATCAGAATCATCATCGTCAACAAAATTTAAAATTTTTGAAATTTTACTATTATTATTAATATTATTAGAGTAATCAATTAAATCATTTTCATGATTATCTTGATTTAAATTTAAATTTAAATTTTTTTTTATTGAATTATTTGAACTATGACTACAACTACTTGAACTAATATTACTACTATTACTATTCATACTACTAGAATTACTACTAAGATTACTATCTATACTATTACTTCGATTCTTTTGTTTCTTTTCATTCATCTTTCTTTTGGATTTTGTAGGATTTTCTTTGGTTTCTTGGTTTGATTCATCATCAGTAGTGGCTGTATTCTTCATTATTGAATTTAAACATGAATTTAAACGAGGTTCAATTTTATCTTGACCATTTGTAGTAGTGCTAGGAACATAGTTTGTATTGGTAGAATGATCATTATTAGGGGGTCCTAATTGTTCAATAGGTGTCATTTGTAAACCAAATTGATTTTTTCTTCGAGAACCTCTTCTAGCACTTGGGTCTCTTTTTTTACAAGTGAAAGAATTACCTTGGAACGAATTTGAAGAGGAGGAAGCAACAGAGGGTTGATTCAAGTTGAGGTTATTATGTCGTTCATCTAGAGAAGATAAAGAGGATGATGATGAAGAAGAGATGTTCAATATTTGATTTGGAATACTTCCTGTCTCCATTTTTTCCCATCTTCCTAAATGATTATATTTCATAGACCTTGATCTTTCTAAATTTGGTGCTAAAGGCGCTAGTGCGACTAATCTAGGGGAACTGGGTGGACTATTCACTCTGGATTGTGGGGCTGAACGAGATTTGGTGAATGGGTCAGTAGATGTGGAGATGGATTCATTGGGAAAAGTCATAATTGGTCCGGATGAGCCCATCAAAGATGATAGGGGTGGTAATGTTCTGCTAGGCGGTTGATGTAGAGGCATGTCTCCATTTAATATTAACTCCAGCCGACCACGATGAAGTTTTTGATCGGGCTCATTCAGACTACTGGGGGCTGTACTGGGTGGGGTAGACGGATGTACATGAGGAATCGACCTAAAGTATGAAGATCTGACTGAAGAAAAACTCGAATTACGGGGAATCATAGTGGAAAATGGATCTGTTGTTGTCTTTCGACAAAGTTCATTATCCAACTTGAGCCTTTCTTTCTTTTCTTTTTGATAGAGTGACCAGCGCTCTGGTGCTGTTGATAGAGAAGGTGTAGAATGCGAACGTTCTAAAGGACGGAGATCATCTACCATGGTAGTATCCTCTTTCGAAATGCTATTCGTGGGAGGTGGCATGGGAGCAGCGAGTCTCATGGATGGAAGTACAATTGGACTTTGAGGCCGTGAGGTGTTTGAGCCAATAGTAAATTGAGCTGGGCCAGAACGTGGATGGGCGATACTAAGAGACAGCATGGGTTCTAGTACTGAACTGGTGGATAGTGATTGATTGGATGGTTGACGAGAATGGCCAAAGTGATGGTCATGAGAAGAAATAGAGGGGCGACGGGATGAAGACTTTGCATATTTCTCATCGCAAGATTCGTCTGAATGACTGCTCCAGGTGGGTGAAGCAGCGCGTGAGATGTTTGTGCTAGATGGATGTGAATAAGGTTGAAAAGAATGACGATGAGAGCGGTGGTTAGAACGAAGTTTACGACTGGGGATTTGATGAGAGGATCGAAAGAGACCGTCATGATTGTGTGAATTCGGAGAGTGATGTTCAGTCAGCTGTTGTTGGAAAGTTTCAAGGCCTTCAGGTAGTCGATGATTGGAGGGGATTGTACTTGGGTGGTAGTTACTAGTAGGTTCAGATGACAAGTCGGTAGGATAATACTGTCGAACAAAATCGTTTGATAGTTTATCTTCATTTGGGTAATTGGGCCTATGAGCCAAGGCGGCCGAATGAGGAGACCAGCGATCGGGAGATTGATGTGAGTGTGGAATAATGGAGGAGGTGGAAGAGCGAGTTTGAGAGGAAGGACTGGTGATCAAATCGCCACCAGGTGATGCACGAGTAGCAGGTGAGGGTGAGCCAGTGAGAGTAGAAGGAATTGGATCGAAATAACCGGTGATAGGTTTCAGTCGATCGACTGGCCAATCAGGAAGTGGGGAGGAAGTGTAGGGGGTGACTTGATAGAGCTGCTGATCAGGATGATGAATGTGATGGGCGATCGAGATAGGGTTGCGATCTGAATGGGTTTGAAGTGATTCATGGTAGGATTGATGAGGGTGATCTAGGGTAAAATGAGACTGGGGATGAGTGTTTGTAGAGTGATTGTGGTGAACCTGAACAAACAGGAGATTGGGTTATTAATTCAATAATGTAATATATATATATATATTGAAGAGAATGAAAGAGAATACTGACAATGGAAGTGGAATGTTGATCGGTTGCTGGACTGAGTGAATCTGCTCGTTGTAGCTGCTGTTGTGAAAGATGATGATGATGATGATACAATTGTTGCTGTTGTTGTTGTTGATTGATAGATTGATGGTAAGGTAATTGATTCAAGTTATTATAAATTTGATTATTATTATTATTATTATTATTTAAATGATTTTGATTATAATAAGTATTTCTAATTTGGTGATGATTTAGTGATGATTTTTTACGTTGAGTAGGATGAGTATGAATTCTAGAATGTCTTGTTAGTTCATCTGATCTTGAGAATCTTTTATCACAACCAGGGTGTGTACAATGGTGTGGTTTTTCACCGGTATGAGTTCTTATATGACGAGTTTGGTGTTCTAATCTGTAGAAGGCTCGATCGCATAGTGGACATTTGTAAGGTCTATTACTTTAAAAGAAAAAAATGAACAAATTTAAAATTAGTTTAGTGCTTAATAATTTTTTTTTTTTTTTTTTTTTTTTTTTTTTTTTTTTTTTTTTATTTCATTTTTATTTTGATTTTGGTTCATTCTCAAATTTTTTTATTTTTTTATTTTTATTTTTTATTATTTTATTTTTTTCCGGCACTCACCACCAAACTTTGGGCTTTCCCCTAAGATAAAAGTACATACACATGTACATATTCTGGGGATTTCAGGTTATAAATACATAAAATAAGCAATCATGCAAATACATACAAAATTCATAGTTGCGGGGTTGAACTTTATTTCTTCTTCCTGTTATTTTTGTACAAACTACATACATAATCGGGAGGATCAAAAAAAATAACAAACAGAAATTGTTCATCCTAAATTTAAAATTTAAAATTTAACCATGTGGCCTTGCAATGGTACATAGGAGGCCTGTTTGGTGCGCACAGCTCACAACTGTATGTACCATCCCCCCAAGCGTCCTGATTTACCTGTAATAGAGCCCCACAATTCTCTGTCTAAAATTGTACCTTGTAATGATATACCAGATAGTTTGCTTCATTTTTTTTTCCTCCCCCAAGTAATTAAGAATTGATGCGGGAAATCACTATGCCGATTCATTTTCCTCTCTTGCTTGGTTTTCTCTGGGGTTTTTCGGATTATACATCGTTCTTTATTTTCCTTCTCTCTTTAATTATTGAGTGATTTAGGTATGATTTTTTTTTTTTTTATCCAACCTTTGTTTCTCGTAAGTAACACGTCGCAAAGTGGGCCTACATACACTGAATATCAAAAGATACGACTTTTCTTCCATTTTGTTCTGATTTGTTTTTTTTATAATAATAGAACTGATGAGGTTCAATTGAAGAAGCTTAACTCAATAGCTATTAGTGCACAATAATTTTTTGTTTTTTTTCTCACAAATGCCACCATTATAGAACTCTTTTATGCTATCTCTCGCTTCAAAAACCGCCGCACAACCACCATCGAGGAGTTCTTTCAAAGCAGCTCCCGTATGCCTTGGCCAAGACAATGATGCTCCGCGACTGACAAATTTTGTCCAGATTTACACACTCAACGCTTATTATGTTCTCACTCGCTGAATAATTAATAATGAGCAGCGACAATAAACCGTTCCGCACCAAAGAAAAGAAAATCAATGGATGAAAATTGTTTGTTTTTTCGATGTAAAAAAAAAAAAAGAACAACAGCCCATAAGAACTGAGAAATATATATATAAAAAGGTCTTCAAAAAATAACTTATTTAATTTGACGCATTTAGATATGTATATGTATATTTATCAATAAGAATAAGAAGAAGACATTCTTCAAGGTACAATGACATTGTAGTGTCATTCGCAGGAAATATCAAAAAGAATCTATATGTAAATAAGTAAAAAGAAAAAAGTGATTAATTAAATGTTTTCACTGGTTGATATGGGGAGTAATGAACAGATCATCTCACGTACGAAAAAAAAAGTTAATAACAGCACATTGCTCTAAAATTAGAGCGCCACGAATCCAACAGAGATCAAGCCAATGGTGATAACAATGTGGCTGAAACTTTCAAGATGCCCGGTGGTGGCCGAGGATGAGAGTGTAGAATTGGTTGATCTATTCTTTTAATAAATTAATAAATAAATAAATAAATAAATTGGTCAAATAAACTGAATAAAATATCACCATAATAAAAGACTTGAGATAATCTACTTACGAGTTATTACCTCCAGTACCGGGAGAGTAAGCTTGGACTGGCGCACTATCATTCCCAGTTGATTTCTGTTGGGCATTGGGATTTCCAGGTACATATACAATCGTGGGATTGGTTGATGAGTTGGAATTATTGGCTGTTGGGATGACTGAAGAAGCTGGGTTATTGGGCACTGGCGCCGCAGCGGCTGGTGCTGAAGAGTTACTGGCAATCGGAGTAGCAGCTGAGGACGAGGTCACATTGGAGGCTGGGACAGCTGCAGCGGGTGCAGTCGACTGGCTTGCCGGAGTAGCAGAAGTTGGAGCTGCATCAGCAGGTTGAGTCGCATTGCTGGCCGATGATGTTGCCGGTGAAGCGGCAGTGGTACTGTTGGACGAATCACTGGTTGCGAGTATTGGGCTAACAGAGGAGCCGGGACCACGGGCACTATGCAATTTGCCTACGGATAAGGCGGCTTGTTGATTGGGTAATGAAAGCGCTACGATAAAAGTGGTAAGGAGGAAGGAAACTTTTAGACTAATCATTTTGATTGACAAGTGTTGAGTAATTGAGAATGTTTTTTTGTTTTTTTTAATATTTATAGCTATTTGTTGGATCTCGTGATGGTTGTTCGGTTTGATTTGACCAGTAAAGAGATAAGGAAAAGTTAGTCATAATTGATCTCTCTTTATACATCCAATCGTCCTTTCTCAAGACCGACTGCAAAGAACCTTTGTCCCTAGCACTCCAAGAGAAGCACTAAATTCTCACCAACTCGACTAAGTCTGCCCTGTAATGCCGGCCCTCTAGTTGCACTGGTCTTGATAGCATCCCGCCCAGGCCGTAATCAGGAGAATCGCAATAGGCTGGTAACATAATTTCCTCCCTGGGCATAAATACAGGAAGCTGTAACCGTCATTAATGGCTAGCTACAACCAGTTTTGCGCACATGCGATCGCTCGATTAATAAGGTCACAGACTCTTTGAGATCGCTCAATTTATCGCTTCATGTCACACGATGATCAAGAGTAGGGGACTTAGCATCTCAATGCTTAATTCAATGATAAACCAGCTTCTCCTTTAACGGAATATACATACACTCCGGGTTGACAGTCGGAATAGTCATTTTCTTCTCACCAGTGGCGAAGCCAATGCACTTAATCTAGCTCGGGAGACCCGTGGGGTCCAGCGTCGATTTTGGGGACTTAAACTCTTCATGCAAAGAACCGTTTTAGGATGATAGAATTTCAAAATTAAAGATGAAGAACTTCTTGGCTAGATTTTTTGAGGTTTCTGTTTAAATTGAGTGCTCATAATGACCATCAAAAAAACTAAAACAAATGCATAATAAATGTTCTACAATTGTACGTCGTAATCCTATATCTGTTGAAAGCTCAGCAGTTGTGCCCGGCGGGTTTTTAAGTGTTGGATAGATAGTGCCAAGTTACAAAAGATAAGTTTGATCGGAGAGTATATATATTTCCCTTTAGAAGAATAAGCATCCCCCCTTTTCTAATGTCAAACAAGAAAGGTATAATTGTTTAAGAACACGGTGCACAAAAAAAATATGAATGAAGGTGGCTTTGAGCCAACTTGAACCACTGGGCGCAACCGCAAAGACAAGTCCAGGTGTCTATGTGCTACAGGAAAGGTACCTATAATATTGGATGAATTCCTGTCATATTTCAGAACCCTCGGACCAATTTTTTAGACCTCCTAACTTGGTTTCCTTAAAATCAGATGATGAAGGCTATCGTCAGACTGAAACGACGCCCAGTCCGTCGGTTCTCTACAAGCACCACATAGGTCTCGTGGGGCAGTGAATATTTCCAATCGCTCTGTGGTGTCGTTGTAGTGAACATCACCTCCGGCTGGGCGTCATCATAGTCATACCGACCATCACACCTTAGTTCGAACATCAAGCTTTACAACTATTTCAGAACTAAAAAAAAACGTGTATTTCAAAAGCTTACATTTATTTGTTTTTATATGGGAAACAAACACATGATAATTATGATCTAAAAAGGAATTGCGACAAAAAGTCATCGGGTTATGTACAAAACTGAGACTAGGAATCGAAAACTCCGTCATAACTCTAGAATAACAATCTCATATTTTTTCTCAACTTGTAACTTTGAAAACATGGCATACATGTAGTAAGATTTTTTTTTTTTTTTCAACTAATTAAAACAAAATTTGTGGTCATGTAAACTTGAGAGGGTTATTTTTTTTTTTTTTCATCCAATCCTATCCAATAGGGATCGATGCTATATCAACTTGTTTTCTTTGTCATTTTTTTTCTGGGTGATAATTGAAAGAAGAATCATGGCTTCAGAAAGAGGAATTTCAGTAAGTAGAATAAGTGAGCTCACATACCTGGATGACATATTTTAGCTGGGTGATTATATTAGAGGTCCCGATGGTATTGTGGTCAGGAAGAGGAAAATTGGCAAGTTGAACCCAAGGAAACTTATTGTCGTCTCCTTTTGTTAGCTCTGCGTCCTAGGCTCTGGTGCATTGTCTGGAACTCAGACTCGAATAAGTGGTCGGGTGATGCAGATGGGGTGGTGGAGGGCTCCCACTTCCGTTTTACACCACGAGTGGGGGTAGATACTCCATCTTCGGAGCTTGAGGAAGAACTAGCAGATGCGTAATAGGAGTCGGATCGAGGAGTGTCATTGGATGATTCTGAATCTGAGTCGTATATGAAAGGATTTTTTCTTCTAGGTTGCACGTCGAAGTTAGAGTTCACCACTATTACTCGCAATCCCAAGAAGTTTCTGTTTCCTCTGCGTCGACTGTGGGCGGGAACATGGGCCTGCGTTTTCACCAGTTGTAATTTTTTCAGGTTTTTTTTGTCAGCATTAGTCACTATAACCTTCGGTATGACCGTAAGGATAGCAGCGACTCACCGAGTTCATGCTTTCCCAATTGTTTTTCTTGCAAGCTTCCTCTCTAACTATTGAGACTCTTAGACGGTCATTTGGGCCTTTCCGGGAGCTGCCTCCGAGGCTATGATGCACATCCTCGTGACGATGATGCTCCGGAAAACGTTTGTACTGCTCCCCCCAAGCTTTCGTGCCATCGCAGCTGTAGTAGGAGCGGTATAATGGCCCCCGTGGCGAGATTAATTCCTTCGAGGGCGGGCGACGCGTCCCTTCACCCGGCGCCATGATATGATCTGTCCAATAGCTTTTGTGTGCTAGACTGGACAAATATAACTGGGTTGGAAATCGAGGAGTCGGATTGGAGATGGAAGTCTGATAGAATTGGTACTGGAGGGAGCTGGATTGAAGTGGGTGAAGAAGGATGGGTGGGATGGAGATTTATTCACGTATTTATATCTACAAAATACACACAAAGCGGAGTAGCTCTATGATTTGATGATCCTACCAAAGTCACTGCAGATATGGGTGAAGGACTCAGTCCTCACCGATGAACTGGTGGTAGTATCCAGCTCAGCTGGTCATAATCCCTGGAAAGCAGCCTTTGACCAGGAATTGATGAGGTGGTCTGATGACAGAAATCCACCCAGGAACACTTGAGTAAAGAACTTGATTAATTTACCTGATTCACCGCCATACTAGGCGTGAACAGGTCTTGATGCATCACATACTGACTCTTACCAAGATTGCACTCGTTGATTCAAAGTGAATTGGTCAACCATGTTGGAACGTAAATATGTCCCAACAATGAAAGGATTGCTCAGTTGCTCACATGCGCACATGCATCACCAAGTTGGTCTGCATTTTTGAACCTTGGATTGATCGACGATCACCAATTTTTGCCTTGACTCAGAGGGCCATGTAACTTTTTGTCGCATTTTTTTTTCAATTTTCTGTCATTGGCACAGCAAACGCGTCACAACGGGTAAGCGAATTTTAGTGAAATTTTCGATTGTTTTCGGGTGCCGACTTGTTCAAAACACGAAGCATTCAAGATTCGGAGTTATGAGTCTATGCAAATTTATGGCATTCCTACACCAATCTTGCACCGAAAAAAAGCTTGGATGTATACCGTCGGCTTTCCCACATCTCATAAGTAACGTAGAGTTACTCTATCCGAATATAATTTGGCATTATGATGAATGAAACTTGATTCTACTTACTTTATTCTGGAATGAAATTGAAGAAATATTTCAGAGGTTCAGGAATTGCTTTCTTGCAAAAGAAGCCGGAGTGGCTGGATGTTTGCCCCGCAAGTTCCGATGCATCAATCCCATGAATAGTATGTCAAGAGTTTAGTTTTGCCTACTAAAATTTCCTATTCACTTGAATAGTAAAGATAAATTTGGAACACTTAATTCTATTTTCTTACATGTGTCATTCCTGACCCAGGAATTAAAAGGAAGGTGCCGATTTGTGCGCTGTTGTTTTGCGTGGGCCCTTCTTCTACTACCACCTTCTTTAGATTTTTGTTTTCTTTATTTATCTTGAGTTTTTTCTCACTTGATATGACTTTTTTTGTATCTATTAAGTCTATGACTAACATGAATCTTGTCATGTCTAGTAAGTCTATTATTAATTCAAAATCAAACATAGCATTGCCATCATTAATTAATTCATGATTCTAAATGTAATATTTAATTAAACCTAAGATTTTTTTCATAATATTTCACACATGCTCTGCATTCACATACAATTTCTTTATTACTTGTTTAAACTATAATCTTGTGTTGACTGATTATTATTATATTAAAATTATGTACACAGAATTGGCTCTTGGTTATGTTTTTTTTAAGTGCTTAGTTTTTTTCACATAGTGCACTAGACTGAGGAATTATGTAAAAGTGTATGCACCATTTCTACTAGCATTTGTAATGTTGTAATAAATGATAGCAATCTTTCTTCATGTGCGAGATGTATGAGGCATTAAAAAAGGAAATCAAAGAAAAAAGAGGAAACAATAAAATAAGAAAGGTATTGATGATGTGAATTAAAAGCAAAATGTGTAGAAAAAGGAAAATTTGTTTTTAGCTGGGTGTCTTAATTCTAAACCATGTAAATTTAAATCTTCACCAGAATTAGGATAAGAGTTTTTGCAATGATTTATGCATCAAAAAAAAAACAGCCCTAATGATTTATGCATCAAAAAAAAAACGGCCCATAAAATCCATCTCAAATTCATTGCATTATCTTGTGGTGTGATTACCCCCACATTTATTGCAGAATGGCTCATTTTGGCAAAATCTGAAATGATACCTGGCGTCTAAAAATTTGAAACCTTGAGTTGGAGCCTTGATGTTATGAGCACCTTACATATACAGTGATTTAAAGAACAAGACTCCTCTTAATTTGTGTTGGAATGACTTCTTCAAAAATAATTAACTATGGAAGAGCAGTGCAATTTTTTTTATCAACAGGATTGTTTAACCAGCCTATAATTCAGACTGCAGGAGTATTTTTTTTTTTTTTTTTTGGCATAAAATGTTGAGTGTTCCGGAAGATCAGGAGAAAATGAAATAGGAAGAGAGTGAATTATAGCTGGAAGCATTTTTGGTTTTGTGATCAATGAGGTGTCACAAAGGTGAGCCCATTTGTGTTTATTGCTAAGTAATCAGGATGTTATGTGTTTTGATTTGAAATAATATTTAAAATCTCCAAATTGTAAGATAGAGACTCCTTTGACTTGAATCTGTGTAACTTCAAGAGTATCTACATTTAAATCATTTAACACTGTATT
>KN362199.1:0-11379 GCA_000785685.1 Uromyces viciae-fabae
AAGAAGGTCTTTGTGAACTGGAAAGAAGACTTTGGTATTTATTTATTTCAACTCACTCAACATTAAAATTCACAGAACATTAACCTCATTTATTTTAATCAGTCTCCTCCAGATTTTTATCATTCTTATATTCAGACTTAAAGATTAGAATTATAATCAAACACATCAGCTTTGGTATTTTATTTTTATTTTTTATTTTATTTTTCATTTTTTATTTTTTATTATTTTATTCTATTTTATTTTATTTTTCATCTCATTATATTTTATTTTATCATACTCACCTCCAAAACACTTTTTATTATTAGTCTCACATATCAATCAGCAAAATCATTCCTCCAACTCAGCCTAGTTCTATTATTTTTTATTCTTGGATCTTGTCCTTAAAGGTAGAATAATACTCTTATTTATTTCTTTATCTTGTTTCTTGTTTTTCTTTATTTTATTTTATCTTTTCTTTATTTTTTTCTTATTTTTCTTTATTTTGCTGATTGAAATTTTATCTTAAAGTTTTACTCTTATTAACGCTTTTCTTCAAAACTATCACTCTTCGAGCCAAACTTGAGATTCAGTGCCCTTGAGTCTAGCTCCCCGTGATATCTTCGAGATTACTTTGAAAAACTCCCTCGAAGCAATCCTTGCATTCCCTTTCCCTCCAAAGGGCATATAGCCTCCTAAATCCCTTTAGTACGTCCGGGTGGTCGTATGACAAATCGCTTGGTTCAACATGCCACTCTAACAACATAAGACCCAACATGTTGACTTTAGGCTTTCCTGGATTTGCGAAGGAGTCACCAATCACAATTTCATTTTGTCCTATGTTGGGACCAATCACAACTACACCAATGGTCTCACCAAATCACTGGCACCCAAGAAGATCAAGACTTTTCAGCAAACATCAAATCTCGTCAAATGCATTGAGCTTGGAATATAGCATGGGGGGGTCTTGGACTAAAATGTCAATAAGGGTTAGACAGGAGGAAAGAGGGGCTTATTGTTTTTCTTCACTCATAAAAGACATGCGCTCTCGCGACTTGTATTTTCTTCACTCATTCTTTCCTCATTTTTCTTTTCTCACACACTTCAGGTGTGGCTCCTTTTCATCACTTGCCTAGCTTTTCTTCTACAAGCTTTCTCGTTAGCTCACAGCACTCTGGTGTGCTCTTCAGGTCTGTCTCATTATGTTTCCGTTTATTAGTTTCATCATTTGTGATTATCTTTTCCTCATTTAGTATGCTATATTGCAAAATGCATGACTCATTCTTTCCTCATTTTTCTTTTCTCACACACTCAGGTGTGTTCCTTTGCATCACTTGCCTAGCTTGTCTTCTACAAGCTTTCTTGTTAGCTCACAGCACTCTGGTGTGCTCTTCAGTTTCTTTAGCCCAAAAGTTTTATCTTGTGTCTCTCGGGTCATGAATGAAAAGCAGCAGAGATCCCATTGTATAACCAACAGCTCACAATGAACAATGTTTTATGAGAAAAGTGTTGGAATTTGGTCCTCATGACCGCTCAACTTGTTTTAATTATGTCAAGATTTTCAATTCAAAATTTCCTTCTTTTTTAGTTTCAAGCAAATCAGTTAAATAAAAATAATAAATAATTAGAACAAAGATAAAATATTTAAAAATAGGTAAGAGTTGCAGTAGTATGTGTCTTGTGGTAATTGAACCCTGATCATCAGTAGTCAATATTATCCTTGAGAAATGTTTTTTATATTTTTATTATTAATTTTATTTTTTGGGAGTTAAATAAGATGAACTGTTGGAATTTTAATCCTCTCCCACTTGAGCTCAATTTCTCTCCATCATTATGTAGTGATATTGATAAACCCAGGACATACTTACTAGGGGTTTCTTTCCTCATGTCTTACAAAACCTGAAACATGCAATAAAAACATCATTGGTTCTTGTTTGCACAAACCAGTTTAGAGACACTATGTCATCCAACTTTTCCAATATTTCTCACTTGTCCATTGACAGTGAGTTTTATCGTACTGATCCTTTGATCATTTCATTGATTTTTTTATCACAGTAGATTCTATTCATTGATCCTTTGCTCACAGTATATATTTATCTTATTTTTCTTCAGAACTAACAATCCATTTTATAGCGTGAACTTTTATTAATGTAGTAGTGAGATATCTCTAGTGTTTAGTAATTTTTCTCTTAACTTGCCATTTGCCTTAGTTTTAGTGTTAGTTTTCAAGACCATTTTAGACCCTGACAAGCTCTTCAGGGGGTTAAACTTGTTTTTCTTTCTATATAATCTCTGCAGTTGGATTAGTAATAAATTCATTGGTTCTTCATTTAAAAATCCAAACTATCTGAGCCAACCAAGTGAGATTGAAATCCTCCTTGCCCCCATCTTTAATCTTGAGTTTTTCATCGAAATCTCAAGCAATATCAAACATAAAAAAATTTAAATAAAATCAATTATAAAAAAGAACATAAATTCTGAAATATTCTTGGTTCTCTTATTCAACAAAAAGCAACTCTTCCAGATTACACCAGGATATTATTAAAATTATGAATTTCTGAAGGTAATCTTCATCAAGTTAATACAAATAATTCTAAATTTTAATTAAGAAACATTATAAGACAATATAATAAAAATGTTTATGAATAAGAAAAATTAAACTGTACCTGAAGGCAAAGATAAATAATAGCCTGATCAGTTTTATAATGATAAGAATAAAATATAAATGAATAATAAAGATGATTAAGATAAGATAATGTTAAATAAAATAATAAGAATATATTTTTAATATTTAAAATTAAGAATAATATTTGAATTAAAAATAAAGATGATTTTAAAGATAATAAAAATGAGTGACTGAGATGAATCAAAAAACAAAAATAATAACTGATTGAAAATAAATTTTATATTAATCAGATTGATCAAACAATCAATCTTAAAATGATTTTATCATGATCTAATGATGATGAAACAAAAATAAAAATCATTGCTGTTAAATTACATCATTATGATGATCAGCAAGAATGATAAATTTAATTTTAAATAAAAAGAATCCTGAGCGCTTACAATAAAGCTTAAAATCATGATAATTAAATTTTAATATGATTCATCCATAGTGTCATAGATCTTAACAGATTTCTTAGCTTCTATGATGATCAAAAAGATAAATTAAAATTAATATATTATAAAATATATTTAAAAATGAAAATCACACTCACAACCATGGGTGGAAAAAGAATTGAAATAAATCAATGCATCTTGACAGCCACCCGTGCTTTGATCAGGTATGGTCAAAGCAGATAAATCAATATAGGTTAAACCTATTTTATTCATAATAATTTTTAATTGATTTGAATTTAAAGATTTGGTTAAGAAGTCGGCAAAATTCTCTTCTGATGAAATTCTTTTTGAAATTATTTGATTATTTTTAATGAGTTCTCTAATAAAATTTAATTTTATATTCATATATTTTGTTTTAAATGAGTTTTCACTAGTGTTATTAATGGCTAGATCAAACACTCCTTCATTTTCTTTGAATAGTATTGGTAAACTTCTGATTTCAAAAAGTGATGTTTCTTTAATCATATTCATTAACCATACTATTTCTCTACTTAAATCAGTCAAACCTTGATATTCAGCTTAAGTCAATGATAAAGCTACAGTTTTTTGTTTAGATGAATTCCATTAAATTGAATTTTTGTCTATCAATATTATAAAACCAGTATTTGATCTTTTTGTTAATAAACAATTGCCCCAATTGGCATCAAAATAGGCTAAAATATCTAAATTTCTTGGTTTTGATATAGTTAGACTAATTTTTCTAATGAATTTAAGGTAAGCAAATACTTTTAAAGCGGCATAATAATGTGAGTGACTTGGACAATCCAAGAATTGAGATAAATTACTGAATACAAAAGTCATGTCAGGTTGAGTAAGTATGCTAAGATAATTAAGTGAACCAACTATTGAACAATAATTAATGTTCAATTTACTAAATGCTAATCTTTGTTGCTCAGAAGGCTTATCTAAACGCATGGATTCTTGCATTGGTGTTTTTGGCGGATTTATATATTCTATGTTGAATTCTTTTAATTTTCTTTCAATATAGTTTGTTTGATTCAAAGGAATAGTATTATCTGAAATTCTAATATTCATTCCTAACAGAAATTGGACTTCATTCAAATATTTAATGCCAAACTCCCCCTTGATTTCAGCCTTAAAGACCATTGGATTATGACTAACAACTACCATGTCATGTACATGTATATAAATCCAAGTTGGTTGCCGTGCGGAGGAATTCCTCCAAAAGACACAAGGATCAGCTATTGAGGTGTTAAAATCAATTGATAAAAAAAAGGCCTTTATTCTTTTATACTATGCCAAAGAGGATTGCTTTAATCCATATATGGCTTTTTTAAGATCAAAAACCGTTCCTTTAACAAATGAGTACCCAGCTGGTTGCAATAAGGTCACTGATTCCTCCAATGGTGCCGTGAGAAATGCACTCTTAACATCCAGTTGATGAATTTTCATCCCATTATCAAGCGCAAAAGAAAATAATAATCGTAAAGAGGAAGGTTTTCCAGTTGGGGCATAACTAGTCTCAAAATTAAGTCCATAATGAGAAAAATAAGAGCTAATTCTCCAGGTATAAGCCCAATGCTCGGTTGACTGAGTAGGCTAACTGGGAAGAGAAGTAAGGTGGAAAGAGCTAAAAATGAGTTTAACTCAATTATTTATTTCATTTTAGAAAACAAGCCTACTTATAGAACTTGCTTCAATAAGCAAACAAGAAACAAAACATTTATGTCAATAGTGAGATGGAAAATAATATAGATAGTAGTATTTTAATAAGTAGCTCAATAAGAAAATGGGGCAGGAACTATTAGGAATCTGTGTGACTCAAACAGCCTCAAGGAATTTTTCAGATAGGTACTAAGTTAGTAAGAAGTAGTAGTTTTAGATTGACTTATAGTAGAGTAGTAGTTTAATATATTTTTATATTAATGTTTAGAAGAATAGAAGTATAGTATTTAACTACATTTAATTTAGAGTCACCGTAATTCCAACACGCCTCTGTCAACATTCAAGATAATTTTCAGCCAGAGGGCTTAACTCTGAAAATTCTGGGTTTAATTATACTTCAAAATTTTTTTCACTTTAGTTTTTTTTTCTCATCTTCTTAAAAATCAACAAGACCAAAATAAAGAAGACAAGAGTGAAGTTCTGGATTCAAGACACTGGTATTATATTTTTCTCAACAACTCAATTAAATCAGCAATAAACTAAAAGAAAACATTTTTCAATTTTTATTTTTATTTTTTATTTTTTATTTTTTATTTTTTATTTCAGTCTTAATCAGAATCAAAGCAAAAGCTAGCACCAGTCCATACATTGGATCAAAACGATCTTAACCATTGGTATTTTATTTTCAATATTTTATCAAATCAACTCATCAAGATTAAAAATTTATTTCTTAGTTATTTTTCAGTCATAAAAAAATTATTAGTTTAAAATCTCAGTCTATCTTATTTTTTATTAGAATCTGTCCTTTAGGTAGCACTTTTATTCTTCTTCTCATTTTTCATTCTTGTTCTTGTTATTCTTGTTGTTTTTATTTTTCTGACTGAAATCTATCCTCAAGTTTCCAAATTATCAGATTTACAGTCTTGACTATTGATTTGGAAACATATCCGGTTAAAGCTTATTGGTTACACGTAGCAATTATATTGCTGTAGTCTATCGGTCTTACCACTCGTCAACTCAACGGAACCATGTTTATCCTTTCTGTGTAACAACTTCAATGCCGACCTGTTGACACAATTTTTGATCAACCGATCTGATAGAGACTCTTCCTAGGAACTTGTAATAAGGACAGATATCTGACTTACACTGTACACCTCTCTAGAATACAAATAGACAACTCCTCTTAAATGACTGACTCTGATCTTGTGAACAAAGAAACCCTCCTCTCAATGGAGACAACTTTCAACAATGGTTCTTTAGAATAGAAATTTTTTTACAACACAAAAATCTGCTTAAATACTGTTTAGAAGCAGAAGATCAAGAACTTACTGGTGCTGTTGCCAACACTGCCAGAGCTAAGAAAACTGAAGCATGCTTAATATTCATGAATCATTTAAGCCCTGAAGCCTTTGATGAAGTAGTTACTCTTGACAACTCTAAGAATCCAAATAAATTATGGTTAAGTATTATGAATAGATATTCATCACAATCATACAACAATAAAGCTAGAGTTTGGCTGAAATTTATGAGAATGGAATGGACTGGAAGCCTTGATACTTACATAAGCAACTGTAGAAAAATACTCAATGAAGTCTCACTTATGGATCTTGGTGTACCTGAAAATATTCTCTGCTATTCTATTCTTGCTAAGCTTCCCAAAACTATGTGTAACATTGTGGATACTATGGTCTTAAATGAAGATTTAGTTTCTTATCCTGAAACCATGTTGACTAAGCTCCAGGAATTTGTCTTTGCTGAGGAAACTATAAATGAAACCAATAAGACTCAGACTAAAGAAAATACTGAAACTGTGACTGCTCTATATCAAGATGGTAATGCTAAGAAAAGACACTTCAGACCTAGAAATCCCAATGCTTGTAGTAATGGCAAACACAATTTTGCTGCACAACATCCTGAATAAAAATTCTGGACTCTTCATCCTGAACTCAGACCAAAGCCAAATACTCAGACCCATAACACTGAAGCTCAACCATCACTTAACTCAGTTAATCCATCTTTTTTTTCTGTCACTGCTGAAGATGCTGTTTGCTTGTCTAATGAATGCTTGGTCAACATTTCTAAATCTACTGTAGCTAATTCTGGAGCAACTCATCATATGATAAATAATAAGAAATTAATTAAATTAGAATCTCCTGTTAACTTAAAAATTACTACTGGAAATGATTTGAACCAAATTTATGCTCAAGGAGTAGGAACTGCTTTGTTAAAAGACAAATCTGGCAACAAAATCACGTTGAAAAATGTACTTTATGTTCCCAATTTAAATAGAAACTTGATATCAATTCCTAGACTTTTCAACAAATCATTAAAAATAGAAACAGATGACTCTGACTCTAACCGTGCTCAAATGACTATAGACAACAATTTAATATTAAATACTATTTAGAAAATAATTTTTTTGAACTTGAATCTGATTTATTTGAAGAAATGAACTCTATTTTCTCCTATTTATCTTGTGAGACAAACTCTGACTGGCATGCTAGACTAGGTCATCCTCACATCAACTACTTATAAAGAATTTTTCCTGATGAAAAAGAATTTGACTGTGAGATTTGTAAAATAAGTAAGATGAAACAATTACCTTTTAAGCACAAATTTAAAGAAGTACAAGAAGTTCTAGAGACAATACACATGGACATGGTTGGACCCTTTAAAACTCAGTCTATCTCAGGGGCTTCTTATTTTTCAACAATCATAGATCAATTCTCTGGATATAAAGTAGTTAAATTTCTCAGAAACAAGCGTGATTTACTTGAAAAAGTGAAGAATTTTAAAATCTAATCAGAAAATCAGACTCAAAAGAAAATTAATATTATCATTTCTGACGGTGGAGGGGAGTTCAATAGCACTGAATTTAAGAATTTCTGCACTGAGTCTGGCATTATTCATCATTTTTCTCTGCCTTATACTTCACAAAAAAATGGCATGGCTGAAAGAGCAAATAAATCTATCATAGAGAAAGCCAGATGTATACTTGTTCAATCTAAACTCCCAGCAAAATTATGGGCAGAAGCAGTAAACACAGCAACTGACGTGTGCAATGTACTACCTTCTAGATCAAGAAACTTTAATATTCCTTATAAGATGTGGTTCAATAGAAAATTTGACCATCAAAAATTAAAACCATTTGGCTGTCTTGTTTATTATTTGAAAGTACAACAATTTAGACATAGCAAATTAGCTCCCACAGCAGAAAAGGGAATATTCTTGGGATATGTTAATGATTTTTCAACATACAAAATAATCAGCTTGCAAGGTATTATTATGTCTACTATAGAAATTAAATTTAAAGAAGATTATTTTCCTGGATCAATAAAAAGTATTCTGCAAAACAATCTTGACCCTTTCCTTCCTTTTGAAAATGATATTCACAATGAAAAGTCCAAACAGATCTCTTTGCCTAACAATGACTCTGAAAATTCGATTTCTGGAAGAAATATTGAACCTTCAATTATTTCAACTGATCAACAAGAAGAACCTGCTCTAGCCCCACGTGATATTTCCTCAAAAATAAAAACTAGCAACATTCTTGACGTTGACAGAAGAGGAGAACAAATCAATATTAATCTTGTTGAATCTGAATTTTCTGAACCAAAATATTACTATCAAGCAATCAATTCCAGTGAATCTGAAAAATGGAAACAAGCAATAGATAAAGAACTGAAAAACATGAAGGATCATGACGTGTGGGAAGTGATTGACCACAAAAATAATGAGAATATGATAAATTGTACTTGGGTGTTTAAAATTAAGAAAAATTCTGAGAATGAAGCAATTGAATATAAAGCTAGATTATGTGTTCAAGGATTTAGACAGATTGAAGGATAAGATCATTACACTACTTTTTCTCCCACAGGTAAACTCACTTCACTCAGATTCTTGATTTCTTACTGATTGAAGGATAAGATCATTACACTACTTTTTCTCCCACAGGTAAACTCACTTCACTCAGATTCTTGATTTCTTACGCACTTGATATAAATTTAAAATTGCATCAAATTGACATCAAGAGTGCTTTTCTGAATGCAACACTTGATGAAGACATTTTTCTATGTGCTCCTCCTGGTGTTGAAGTAAAAGAAAATCAAATTTTAAAACTTAAGAAGGCAATGTATGGTCTGAAACAAGCGCCACAAGCATGGCATAGAACTCTGTCTCAGGGGTTATTTTCCATTGGATTTCATAGATGTGAAGCTGAGCCATGTGTCTTCCGCACTTGATACAAATTTAAAATTGCATCAAATTGACATCAAGAGTGCTTTTCTGAATGCAACACTTGATGAAGACATTTTTCTATGTGCTCCTCCTGGTGTTGAAGTAAAAGAAAATCAAATTTTAAAACTTAAGAAGGCAATGTATGGTCTGAAACAAGCGCCACAAGCATGGCATAGAACTCTGTCTCAGGGGTTATTTTCCATTGGATTTCATAGATGTGAAGCTGAGCCATGTGTCTTCTGGAGAAAAGGATCTTTCTTGTACTTACACGTAGATGATATAGCTGTTTTCTCAAAGGATCCTGATGAATTAAAGAATCAAATCAAAGAAAAATTTCAAATTAATTATCTAGGGGAATCTGCTTTCTTACTTGGAATGAAAATTACACAACAAAAAGATGCAGTCTTAATAAATCAAGAACACTACATTGAAAACATGTTATTGCACTTTGAACTGAATGATTTATTTCCAAAGAAAACACCTCTAAATCCTCAAGGAAAATTAATTAAAGCAAATAAACAACAAATAGAAGAATTTAAGAAACTGAATATTAATTTTAGAACAATAGTAGGAGCTCTGAATTTTTTAAGTAAAACTTCTAGACCAGACATAACTTACGCAGTAAACTCTTTATCTCAGTTTTGAATTCATCCTGGAATCAATCATTGGGATGCAGCTAAACAGATTTTTCAATATTTAAAACACACAAAACATCTAGGCATTAAGATCAGAAAAAATTCTTCTAACATGAACTCATTACTAGCATTATATACTGATGCAGATTGGGCCAATTTTCCAGATTCCAGCAGATCAATATCAGGTTGTTTAGTCATCTTTAATAATAATGTAGTCTCATGACGCTCTAAGAAACAAGCCACAATTTCTCTCTCCTCAACTGAAGCTAAATATAAGGCAATTTGTGACGTGACAAAAGAAATTATGTGGCTCAAGATACTTCTCAATGAAAATTTTTCACATTCAATTTTCAATTTGAACAACAATTTTTGAAGATAATCAAGGAACAATAGAATTAGAAAATAATGAGTCAAATCACAACAATTTTAAAACAAAACACATGTCATTAAAATTCCACTTTATTAGAAATGAAATCAAATTGAGAAAAATAAGACTTGAATATGTAAAAACTACAATGAATTTAGCAGATTTCTTGACTAAGCCAGTAGGTAGAATTTCAATAGCAAGAGCCCTGAAGACCATCAATGACTAAGTTACTTTCAGCTCTAGCGGCATCAAACATGGGGGTGTGTCAACATTCAAGATAATTGCCAGCCAGAGGGCTTAACTCTGAAAATTCTGGGTTTAATTATACTTCAAAATTTTTTTCATTTTAGTTTTTTTTTTCTCATCTTCTTAAAAATCAACAAGACCAAAATAAAGAAGACAAGAGTGAAGTTCTGGATTCAAGACACTGGTATTATATTTTTCTCAACAACTCAATTAAATCAGCAATAAAATAAAAGAAAATATTTTTCATTTTTTATTTTTATTTTTTATTTTTTATTTCAGTCTTAATCAGAATCAAAGCAAAAGCTAGCACCAGTCCATACATTGGATCAAAACAATCTTAACCATCGGTATCTTATTTTCAATGTTTTCACCATTAAAATTTTATCAAATCAACTCATCAAGATTAAAAATTTATTTCTTAGTTATTTTTCAGTCAGAAAAAAATTATTAGTTTAAAATCTCAGTCTATCCTATTTTTTATTAGAATCTGTCCTTAAGGTAGCACTTTTATTCTTCTTCTCATTTTTGATTCTTGTTCTTGTTATTCTTGTTGTTTTTATTTTTCTGACTGAAATCTATCCTTAATTTCCTAATTGGTACAAAGAAAATGGTTACATATAGCTGTGAAAAGTCAAGATGATAGTAAGTTTTTATCTTTGATAATGGGTGTGTTGCCCTTGTTCAATAGTGATCAAAATTCTAAAATTGGCCTATATCCACTGACCTCAAACAAATCATAAGGGTGATTATGGAAACAGAACTCAAGTTGCAGGTATGCTGAAGAAATTGAAGGTAACCAAAGTGGCAGGTGAATGACTGATTGGGAGGAGTAGAAAAATGGATTTTATGAAGTTTTTGTTTTTTTTGTTATATTTTTTGGAGTAATTTTTTTTGGAGTAACTTTTTCCTCTTCTTTTATTTTTTCCTTTATTTTGAGTAACTTTGTTTTTTCCTCTCATCTTTTTTCTGTTTTCTTTTCTTTCTCGTTTCTGTTTATGTTTCTTTTTTCTTATTTTTTTCAACTTTTTATTTCTGATTTCTGGTTATGTTTCTTTTTTCTTATTTTTTTCAACTTTTTATTTCTGGTTATGTTTATTTTTTCTTACTTTTTGTAATTTTTTAATTGATTCTTTCTATTTTTTATTTTTCTTTGTTTGTATTTTTTATTTTTCT
>JNCO01005120.1:0-14075 GCA_000785685.1 Uromyces viciae-fabae
TTTCACGTGGTGCGGCCCACCCCGCGCGCTCAACGGACGCCCGCTTCCAAAAATGGAGCGGGTGTGTAGCGGATACGCACCAACGGGTACATAAACCAAGTATCCGGAAAAAACCACATTGTCGCTTTCCAAAAAAACCCGTATTACACCAATATTTAAATACAGTGGTGCACGGCATTCCGCCACGGGAGGCCCAACCAGTTTCCAGCGTGCTGCCAACCAGCGCGCTGGATTTGGGTCTTTCACGTGATATTTCCCACCCCGCGCGCTCAACGGACGCCCGCTTCCAAAAATGGAGCGGGTGTGTAGCGGATACGCACCAACGGGTACATAAACCAAGTATCCGGAAAAAACCACATTGTCGCTTTCCAAAAAAACCCGTATTACACCAATATTTAAATACAGTGGTGCACGGCATTCCGCCACGGGAGGCCCAACCAGTTTCCAGCGTGCTGCCAACCAGCGCGCTGGATTTGGGTCTTTCACGTGGTGCGGCCCACCCCGCGCGCTCAACGGACGCCCGCTTCCAAAAATGGAGCGGGTGTGTAGCGGATACGCACCAACGGGTACATAAACCAAGTATCCGGAAAAAACCACATTGTCGCTTTCCAAAAAAACCCGTATTACACCAATATTTAAATACAGTGGTGCACGGCATTCCACTGTACATGAATTTTGGATGTCCGGAAGTTCAGGGGTCATGAGCACATTTTCTATCCCACCAGGAGAAATTGGGGGACACCTGCTGGCAGTTGTCAGGTGGTAATTTTCACACTACTTGTATTCTAACTTGAATCTTACTGATTGATTATTCCAATGTAACTCCAATGCACAGTGACTGTGCATTGAAGATAATTATGGGATGCTTTGAAGTAAGAAAAACAGTAGCAACTGAGATACTCACATGGCAACTGGTGGAAGGTGACCCCCAATTTCTGCTGGTGTCCACTGCCACAACTGACCTGCCTCTCCCTCCCCATGTCTTCACCTTCTCCCAACCCCCTGATCTTCAATCTGAATCTAAATTAATCATCAGAAACATTCTTGAAGGATTGATGAAGGCACATCAATGTGTGTCAAACCCTCCAACTACACCTGGGGTTGATGTGATGGACTTGAAAATGGAAAGCCCCTATCCTATTCCAACTGCCTTACCTCCCAAACTGACTAACTAGGCTCCTACTAAATTCCCATGAGTAGGCTTCTTGCAACACATTTCAGATCCCACACACAAGAATGCATCAGGTACATTGGTTTGGACGCATCAACAAGGGTGGGTTGCTATGCTACACTACACTACTGGAAAAATGTAGAGTAGCATAGCAAGAAATTTTTCCCCCAGGATTTGGTTAGCATAAGCTGGAACTACAGGCCACTACACTACATGTTAGCGGAGCACAATTTTTTTTTCATGGAATGTCTGTAGCGTTAGATGAAATTAAACAGCGCTAAACTAACAGTAGGCATAGTTTTTCCACTGCTAAGAGAAATTCTATTAAAAAGTAGTGTAGCATGTGACTAGGCTAACATTTAGTGTAGCTGATGAAATGATATGCTAAGCCGCACTACAATACATGTCAAATAAATTTTGATGATTGACCAATCTTTTTTTCACAAAAACAAGCTTTTATTTTTTCTTAGAATAGTACTCACTTATTCTGAATAATCCAAACAGAAGGAAGCTGAGTCACCCTCCAGGGTACACTCTAGCGCCCTCAAAAGTTTTTTTTTCTCAATCAATCAACTCTTTTTTATTATTATTATTAGATAATTGATGCTTTTCTTTATTTTTTTATGTTTTTTTTTCTTAGAAGAGCGCTCACACCCAGATCAATCAAAACAGAAATAAGTTGAGTCACCCTATTTTTATCAATTGATCACATTTTCTCTTTTTCAATCCTCCCATTCACCCAATTTCATCCTTTACTCTTCTTCTTGATTCACTCTTGTTAACAATTTCAAAATGAAAACAAAATCTTACCATTATTCTATACAGTTAAGAAGAATCAACTTCAACCAAAATCTCTCAGCTCTGTTCATTTTCCTCTCCTTCTTCTTTGCTTTCATCCTTATTTTTATTTATTAATTCTTCTCTCTTCTCTTTTAATCCTCATTTTTTAGAATAGTGTCTCTTGAACTTGAGTAGTTTTGTTCTATTAAATTAGTTTTATTATTTTTTATTTTTCTGTCTCCACATGTAGTGATTCAGAATAAATAAAGTTAATCAGTCCTGTTTCCATATGTAGTGTCTCAGAAGAATAATCAGTCAAGTTTCTGTATGTTATGTTTTCTTAGATTATTTATTATAGTAGTTCTGTTCCCATATTTAGTGGTCCAGATATTTATATTTAGTCCTTCTTCTTTCTTAGATTATTTATTATAGTAGTTCTGTTCCCATATTTAGTGGTCCAGATATTTATATTTAGTCCTTCTTCTTTTAGTTTGTGTAGCAGTATTACTTAAGATTAAGATGAATTTTCTGTCAAGGTTTATTTTTATTGTTGTCATGTCACAGTCTCATGTGGAATTTTTATTTTTTCTATATATTTTTCTTTTTCTCTTGAAATAAAAATCATGGATTATTGAGCACAAAATTTTTCTTAATATAAAAATTGACCCCCAGCTCCTCTTTCATCTCCCTTCTAAAATTTCATCCCATCAAGATTATATTTCTCATTCTTCAACCTCATCTCCAAAGTTATCAGGCTCAAAAATTTCATTTTAGCTTAATAAGCTCATCAAAATCTCATAGATCCTCCATCCTTGAACATGATATCTATCATTAGAATCATGGAATTACCAAATATCACCTCCAGAAATTGAATCAATTTGATCATGAAAAATATTTGTTTTTGGCTATTGATGTTAAGGAACCATTTGTAGAGCGCAATATCCTCTTTTCAATGAGTTCCCAACTGTTTCAAAAGTTCAATTAGTCAAGAAGTTATAGCAGTTTAAAGTTCATGCAAAACAATATCCACTATTTAATTCTGAAAATAGGAAAAATTTAAGTTGGTTACACTGAGAAATCCCTCTGTCTGCACCCCTTCCAGCATGTTCCATCATGATAATCATGGTAACAGCCTGTTGTAAGTCCAATTTTTTAGATGTGAACTATTCAAGTGATGATGTTGAACATTTTTTGGCTTGATTTTTCTTCAATTTTGGTACTATTGATACCTCTCTTAACTTCATGTTCATGATATAACAGATGTTGATCAGAAATACTGTCAATTTGACCAAAATTGATTGAGAATGATAGGTAGTAGACAAAGCAATAGTACCAAAAATGAAGAAAAAAATAATCAGGAGCAAAAGAGGATTTGAATCAAATACTTCATTGATCAATCATTAGGTAGGCAATGAGTAAACCTCTGTCTATTGGCAAAATGTGAAGTATTGCCCATTACATATGTCAAAATGATTCAAAGAGTTTTTGAAAAGAAGAAGAAAAAACAATTCATCAACAAAAATTTGTGAGTATTTTCATAAATAAGTAAATAAATAAAATAAATTTAACAACAGAAATTAATTGATAAGATTAAAATTCTGTATGTTTAAATTTATCAAAATTTTTATTTTAAAAAAATGAAATAGTTTGTAAATCAGATAAATCTGAAAAGAAAAATTATTACTTTTTTTTAATCAAATAGATTTGTTGAAAAAACATCTCAAAAGGTTAAAATAGTAAAGAAATAATTTAAATCAAAATTAATCAAAAGAAAAATAAGATTATATATATACAAAACAAAATTTGATATAAATAAATCAAAAATCGTGTTTCAACACAAAATATCAAAATGTGAAATTAAATGATATAAAATAAAGATAAATTTGAAAAACTTAAAAACTAATCAATAATTAAAACGGAAATAATTGACTGGAATAATTTCTGCTTTTGATTTCACTTACACAGATTGAATTCAAGAATCAGAAAACCAAAAAATAATTTTCAAATAAATTTTTTTCTCTTTTAAAATCAAAACCAAATAAAGAAAATGAAATTACAATTAAAAAATTCCAAAATAGTATCATTAAATTAAACTAAATCAGAACAAAATTTCAATATCATCAAAATGAAATTGTTATTATTTTTGAAAATATTAATTATTAAAACAGCAGAAAATTTTAAGGAGAATTCTTATTTTAATTATTTAGTATTTTTATTCTCTTTATTTAAAATTGTTATTATTATTCAAATTAAATTAATTTCTAACAAAGGAATGGAATTTTATTTTATTGAAATTAATAAAAAGTTAGATTAATCATGAAAATTTTTAAATTAAGTTGATGTAGTTAAATGATTGAAATACAAACTTTAGTTTCCAAAATTTCACAGAATCTTTATTCTGGCATACGGCCATGTCTCAAGTCCTTCCTATACACATATATATTATTTTCATTGTACATGAATATTAGCTGCTTTTTTTTTCCAGTAATTGTATTTTTTTCAGCTACACTCTAGGTTGACTCTAACATGTAGTGTGGCTTATAAAAAGCTACACTACATGATAGCATAGTGAGTCCAATTTCTATGCTACAGGTTAGTGTAGCTTTTTTAATTGCTAAGACCGCTAAAAGCCTGCTACAGGGAAATCTGAGTAGATTTAGCTGGTTTTATTATGGCTCAGCTCACACTAAGCTAATGCTACAAAGAGAAAATTCAATTTTTTTATAGCGTTGTGGTCTAGAATCATGCGCTAACTGTAGCTTCTTGTTAGCATAGCAAAACAAATCTAACACTACACTACACTAAATCTATTGGTAGCATAGCTGACCCACCCTTGCTGTTATTATTGCATCTTTTTTTTCTAAACTCCAATTTTTAATCTGAAAAAAAAAAACTTTCCAGGAGGAAAAGTGTTAGTGTTAATTGTTTCAGAATTTTTCCAATGAAAAGTTTCAAAAAAATGTTTATTTAATAAAGCATTAATGCTGCTTTGATGATTTGTTGGATTTTCTTCTAATTCTTGTTGAATTAGTTTCTTAATTGGAAGATTTGAATTGAAAGTCGATCTTTTGATCAAAAAAATGTGAGATTGTTTAATTTCTGTTGAAGTGATATTGTTGTGTGGAGTTTCTCTGTGGATGAATTCTGTTGGATTTGATTTGAATAAAACTAAAATGAGATTTGATGCTTGGTTTTGAAGAATATTGAAATTTTTTGAAACCTGTTTATAACTTTTTTCATTAAACCAAATTAAAGCACCAAATAATACTTTTGAGAAAAAAATACTGTTAGTTGAATTTTTTTGTACTTTTTAAATTTAAACCATAAGAACATTTGTTAATTTGGATTAAAATTAAAAAATCTTCAATAACGGAGTTTTTAAAAAAAAAACCCGAGATTTTGGCTTATGATTCAAGTTATTTGTGCTTGATCACTCCACAATGGCGGAGGGATCATTGACACTGTAGATTTTGGACTAAACAGCACCCTCATTAAATAGGTGTCTTTCTCCAGAAGTTGTACAAGTATCCACATCACACATGTAACACATTTGTGGCGTAACTGTCACAATCCTACGCCCATTGACCAAAATATAACAGTTTCCATGACTTGTTTCAGAAAATCATAAAGCCCTATTCAACATCTTCAAGTTTTGTCTCACATACCTCAACAAAAAAGGTTTCAAAATATGTGTGAGTCATTCCGAAGTCTGTTGTGTTGTATGCCATCCATTGACCCCTTGATATTTTCCCTCTTAACCCAACAAGGCATATTTACAAACGTGTACTTATCCGTAGGTTCCATTTTACTTTCTCAATCCAAGCATGGCGCTTTAGCAATATGACTCAATACTTATCAATTTTGGCCCAGTTTCCTGCAGGTAACCAGGGTCGTATCGTCAGGTACTAAAACAACCAGAATCCTCCATTCCTATGTCAATTATCTTCCACCTCTTTTTTTGATGCCTCCTTGTGGATCCTTTCTATATTTGACCGGTATGGCAGTTTTATCCATAATCATTTTCCCTTTGAACAGTATGATATTAAGAGAAATGGAAACTATCACTAAGCAAAATGGTGCAGGAACCTTGTTTAGATCTTGATTGCGTACATTTTCCTCTTCCACGCCCATCCAAGTACATTGATTTAAGTGACCAATTCTTACCTAGACGCACCATTCATACTGGTTGTCAGTCTACATTAACTCCTGCACCGCCTACGTTTACTCCTTCACCAAGGTGACATGTTTTTCAATTTCTGATGCGAACTTAAATAACATTTTCAATATTCTTTCAATCAGATAAGAGCCGCTTTCTTTCAATTAGATGAAAAAGCCGCTTTCTTTAACCTTTCTCATTTTAGCCACACAATTACAAATTTGGTTGTTTTTCTTTTACGGGGTTTAGTCCATTCTCAAATCAAACTATATAACAGTCCAAAATCATGTCTGCTGCACGGAAAATTAATCACCCAGTTATTATTAAACGGCCCTTTGATATTTTCGAGAAGGTCGGAATTCCTCTAATACACCATTGCTCAAATTTGATTCAAAAACCTTCTTAAACTACATTTACTAACACTACTTTCGCTCTGCTCGCTTATGATTAATGATAGATTAAGGACACTGTACCCGTAGGATCGATTTATGGTCAATTCATTCACGGTACTTCGATTTCATTCTCAGACACAAAGTCCAGTGGAGAAAGCAACCTTATGTGTCACGCGTCAGGATATGGTTCAATCTCTGATGCTTTGGCTGTTGATCAAGTATAATTATTTGTCCGAGTATATTATTTGTCCGGAAAGTTTTTTGCTTGCTCTCAATACAGCATCTATTGCAACGATCTCAATCGATCCATCATTAACTCTTACACTTGGGAAAAGCGAAGAATTCTCGCATCAAATTTGCAACAAGGTGTCTATCATAGGTCTAGGAATAATAGAAGACACTTATCATCAACCAGAGATGACAACCGACGGAATAAATCAAAACAATTTACTGGTCGTCATGAAACATTAAACAATCTTGAATTATGGTTTTTTTTGAAAAAAAATTTCAATAATGGTTTTTTTTAATAAAAAATCAATAATTTGGGTATGTTACTGAATTCGGCCATATCACTCCACGTTGGCGGAGGGATCCTTAAGGCTGTTGATCCACAATTTAAGGACTCGCTCTTTAAATAAGCTAGGAATCTCAGGTACAGTGAAATTTACAGATAAATCAGGGTCTCACTGCTAATTTCACGCCCCAGTAGACATGTTTCAAGTTACCCTTCCTGTTCTCGACGCGGCGCTAACAATGAGTTTCAACACCATAATTTCAACAATTTCAACCACACAATTTCAACCACACAAAACTTGACACAGCAACCAACTTGCAAGCCTTGGTTTCAACTTGGAATCAGGTCATTAAACACCCAAAATTGGGTACTGGTGCCTCAATACCAATCTATCCTTAAATCCAGTTATGTTCAGGACCCTCATAATCACGACCACATACAACTTAACACAACAAAACATTTGCAATCCATGGGCTCAACGTAAAATCAGAACATCCATCATTCCAAATCCGTAATACTCACAAGAGTTAATGTTCAATATTTCATATATTCTTTGTGATGTTAGACATATCTTTAGCTTCCTACTCATGTACAAGGAATTTTTGTTTGGGTTTTCTGATTTTATTTTTTGTAGCTCGAAGCATTGTTTAGAAACTTCAAACTTAATGATGATCTTATTATTGAACCTGAATGAGCTCAACGCAATATTCAAACCAGCGAAACAATCAAATTTTGTCAAGTTGGTTTTTTTTTTACCTGCTTATCAACTTGCTTGATTCAGGTCTGATAGTACGCTGATATTCAATATTTTTGTCTAGAAAAGTACAAAAAGGAATCATTTGAAGCATTATATAAACAATACTTGATTGGGAAATTGATCCGCAATAAATATCAAAGAAAATCATAGAAAGTCTATTTAAATCATTAACTTATTTGGCGATATAAATATTTGTCAATTAATTACTAATGGTCAACAAGTTTTGATTCCTTCAATTAAATTTGTCATCAATCTGTAAAATTCAGGACATCAACAACTATGTATGGATAAACAAAAAATTCAAGACAGAGGCAATAGTTACCAAAAAAATTCACTAAATGATTGATTTATATAGTACAACATTGACAAACATGAGTGAATTTTCTATACAATTCAACCTCTTATATTCGCTCAATCCGTAATTATTTATGCGCTCAGAATGGCAATTAACATGGAAAATCAACAATTGTGTCTCCGCATCACTTCCTTCATTTCATGCAGACTTAAACTCACGAGACGAATGCTCCACATTGAGCTCAGATGTGAATCATTCCTCATAGCCTTCAAATTTGAGTTTCAAGTTAGCTAGCATTAATTAAATCAATGAAAACATTGAGTTTGATATTTATTCCAATAATAGATTAAAAGCAGTACTCATCATTTGACAAATCTATTACAAGAACTCAAGAACTTAAGATTTCCAATGGAAAGTTATACAAATCATGACACTCATGGTGGAAAGATCAATACAGCCCAAGGTTTCATCATCACGGGTCTGACGACCAAGCTCCAATGCCTCATACTTTCAGCACTCTGATGTAACTGGACCCTCTCTTCTGAATCATGTCATCTGCGACTTAATATTCATCTGTGTACCTTTTGTCTTGACTAATCTTGAATACACTACATCAATATGAACATTGCCAGAAGTATTGTTGTTGCATCAAGCTACCATTTCCCACTCAAAAACTTGCTCTTTTCGAAAATCGATCTCCAATTTACTCTGATCAAATTAGTTTAAAATTTACAGAAAAACTGATCAATTATTCATTTTCCAAGTTAAAGTTGTTCAAGAACTCACCTTCTTACTTGCTACAAACAAAGCATCTCTATAGGCACTGAGTCATCAAACAACTTCATACAACTATAATACGGTTCAGTTATAATCCTTTTCATCTCTTCCTCACTCAGTAAATCTTTCTCATCTACTTTCCAATCATTCTATGTGGTTGACCAGATCCCCAAGCTAAAAAAACATGTCAAGTGTCAAGAAGTTGAGTCACTCAGTCCTTATCCGAGGTCCTTTTGGCATTTATTCTAAGGTGAGTATAATCTCTCCTTGCAGGATCACAAAACACAAATTTTGTGCAACTTTTGATAAATCTAAAGCAACATCTCAATCAATTTTTGCCGCTTCAACATGCTGAGTAGTACCTGAACCTGTGCGTAGAACCGGCGGTATGGTAGGGTTTCTCTCCACCACCTCATTCATAGCATTTTTAACCATTTGACTTGGCATAGTGAAATCCCCCATCATTTTACGCCTCAATAGGTCTCTCCCTTGTAGATTTAATCGCTTCAACCTCAACCAATACTGAGTTAAGCAATACCAATATTGGTACAGGCACCATGCCATTGGCACCTGCTTAGCAAAAAATTACAAACAAATAAAAATTTGGTTGTAAGTTGCTTGGTAACTTGAATCCTGAATCATGACATCGCCAAGCATCATCATCTGCAATTGCACTGTTCATATCATGAGTCATAATCATACTTGGATTAGTTTAAATTAAAATACCAGTTCCACCAAAGTTACAAAAATTCAATCTTTGATAAATTCTAATATTGATCAAACTTAAAATTTTACTAAACTATCAGTTCAAGTAAATTATTTGATCAATATATTAATAATATCCAACTTAAATCTAATATAATTATTAAATTTTATGATTGACTTTTACTTAACTTTGAAATCTTATAAAAAGAAATTAACAGAATCATATAATATATTTTATGTTTATCCTTTGAAGAAGCAATCAATCCAGTTTCAACAAGATTAAAATCAAAATCAATCAATGATCTTAGTCAATGATGTTTACCTTTTTATTCCATGAACTCAATCATCACTTTGACTAAAAAGTTACAAATGTAATTGAAGCTCATAAGTTGAATTCATAAATTATGTCCTTTGAAAGTGAATCCGCCGACCAAGATGATAATAATAACAAATCAATTACAATTTAAAAAGTCATTGATTATTGTGCTTTTATTGGTAACAAATAAAACCTTTGAAAGAATTAGTCTGGTTGAATCCTTCTTCCGATCACATTCTAAGAATCAATGAGGAAGATGAGGATCAAAAGTATCCATATATAAAGCAACAAAAATACTTATCTTTTAATATCAAACAAAATAACAAGTTTTAAAATTGCTTACATTGTTAAAAAAAAATTATGTTAACGCATCATGAACTGAAAAGGAATAATGATTTGTTTAAATTCAAACATTAATGATAATGAAAACTTATTTAAATATGAAAATAATAATACCACTTATAATTTGAATAATGATCAATTTCAAGAATAGCGAGTAAAAGAAGAAATGAAAAAAATGAATTTAAATACAATCACATATAATTAAACCCAATTTCATCAAAATCAACTTCATTTGATAACAAATATATATATATATATATATAAATTGTTGAGCTCAATCAAAAAAAAAACTGAGACATATCAAGATTTAATTGCTTGTTATTTTTCACTTTCCAAATGAAATATGAGTCAAGCAGAGGATATATAATTAAAAAAAAAAAAAATTGAGATGAAAAATATAATAATATTAATCTAAGAAGAAACAATATTGATGAAGAAGATCAAAATTTAATAAATGAAGATGAAAATAAAACTGGGCAAGATAATCAAAATCAAGAAGAGAATCATATTAACAGAAATAAGATCACCAGAGAATTATGGAAATGAAGGATAATGATTTTTTAAATATAGTGGGACTCAGAGTGAAGTGAGAACACCAGTATACTAAAAAAAATTAACTTGAAGAATCATCTGATCATGAACATGAAGTGTTTTTATTTTTATTTTTACTTTTTTCATTTTTATGAAAACAACACCAGGTCAGGAGAAGGGGAACACTGGGTTGAGAGAGGGTTGGTGGCGCGTGCACCACCAAAATCCCTAGTAATTGATTAATTGTGAAATTTCCTGTTTTTTTTTACTTTCTTTAATTTCTCAGCAAAGCTTAGTTTTCAATCAAAAATCATTCCTAAATATTGAATTGAAGTTATTTTGGGTAAGTTAATTTGTCCAAATGCAAAAGTCAAATCATTTTTTACTTTTTTATTAGTTTTTTTATTTTATTTTATTCTATTTTTTATTTTATTTTTATTTTTTATTTTATTTTTATTTTTTATTTTATTTTTATTTTTTATTTTATTTTTATTTTTATTTTTATTTTTATTTCTTTATCATTTTTATTTTTAATTTTAATTTCTTTTTTCTTTGATTGAATGCAAAACAATAGATTACGTTCCCAGACACTCTTCTAGCTCCTCCTGAGTGAGTACATAAATTTTTCTGTCTTGTTGAAGAAATTAAATCAAATGGACCAAATATGAGGTGTTGAACCAACAAAGTAGGGATTGAGTTTTACATGAATGAAACAGAAATTAGAAAATGAAAAAACAATTAAAATTTTCATTTTAATTTTTTCCCCCACACCTCAATTCCTCCGCAGCTTCAAGGCTAGAATATTCACCCTCTAACACTCCTCCTTGAATCTGTATCCTTCAGATTGAGTAATGATAACTTCCATTAGTTTTATTTGGGTTAAAGGCTTAGTGGGAATACCAGCAAGTGTTTGATTGCTACGGATATGTGTAAGATGAAGTAATTTTTAATTGATCAGATCTTGAACATACTGAAAACAAAGTCTAATGTTCTGGCTTTCTGTGTTCAATTTGTTATCTTTGCCAAAAAAAATTGAGCCCATGTTATTGTTCATAATATGATTACAGTGAATTTAATCGCAATAGAAAGAGAAATATTTGAGACCCAGCTTGATTTTTTGGCACACAGGTTAATAGCAACAAGTTCGGCCTCCAAAGTTGACTGATCTATAATAAGGTGTTTTTTTGGTTTTCCATAAAATCAAATATCCAAAAAATGTGATTGTATATCCTGAAGTTGACTTCTTTTGAGGTTCACTCTTCAGATAGTCAGCATCCCACCCACAAAGTATATCTGCTTTTTTTCTGACAAAATGAATTCCCAGATTCATTGAGCCCTTGATATATTGTATAAGATGTTTTGTGGTGGACCAATGAGCCATTGTTGGTGAGGCCACATGTTGCAGAGGTACAGTAGTTTTGCATGTTATGTCTGGGCTGTCAAAATAATGATCATACGAGATTGAAAATTAATGGCACCGATTTTGGTGATTAAAATTTAATTCAATTTTTTAAAAAAAAACATTAATTTCAAAAATTAAAATTATAATAAAAAAGAGAAAATTAATTAATTCAAACTATCTTTAATCTTTGTTAAAATTTATAGAAACAAATAAAAAATATAAAATAAATAAATCAATAAATGAAGATTATTGATTTATAAATTATATTTTATTTTAATTTATAATAATAAAATTATGAGTTGAAATAGTTTGTAAATGTGATTAATAAAATACAACACCAAATTATTTCATTCAAGAATGATTATTTTTATCATCAATGCTTGAAGAAACGTAATGAAAAAGAAAAAAGTAAATCATAAATTTTATTTATCTCATTATAAACAAGATTATTTTCTAATGTGAAACTAACAATTGTTTTTTGTTTTTTTGTCAATTATGAAATCAAGAACAAAAAACAAAAACAATTCAAAATTTTACATTTTTGTTAGAATAATTTTGCTATTATCAAAAAAAGGGTGTTACTAAATTCACGTGGTACGCCCGCAAACTCACACAGTTTTGACCGCGCCCGGACAGACCACGTGCACAATGTTTTGTAAACGGTGTGATGTCAAAAAAGAAAAAAGACAGAAATGTTCTTTGCGGTCCAAAAACCCCAAAGAATATATTCATCAAGAATTTTGATGGGGTTTTGGACCCCTAAAAAATGAAATGAAAAATAACATAAACAAAAAAAAAGGGAAATTGCAGAGGGCCCCAAAATGTTATGAAGGGGCCCTTTCCCGTGGAAAAAAAAAGTTGATAGGAGTTGTAATCAGCCCCCAAACTTCAATTCCAGCCAAAAAAAACCATTTATCATTTTTTGAGGCTTTCATTCATAAAAAAGCCAAAAATAAATGTTTTGGGACCCAAGAGCCCCCAAAAAATTGGCAAATGGCCCTTTCCTGTGTAATTTAAGCTGTGTGGGGTTTTGAGAACCTGCATTATTCTTTGAAAAAAAAAAAAGAAAAAACAATTATCCCAAAAACAAGGTGTTTGAGCCCAAAAAAACCATAAATTGATCCACCCCCTTAAATAAATAAAAAAACCCCCTCATTTTGCATGGAAAATGCATGTTGTATTTCATCTTTATTATAGGGGATGGTTTTTGGCACCACCCAAAAATCCATTGCGCACCCCCTTTTGACGTCAGGAGACCGTCAAGCCTTTTTTAAATGATTTAGATATTTTTTAAAAATACTTCCAGGTGTCCTAAAGTTACCAAACTTTTTTTCCAGCATCCTGAGGGAGTACACAAAACCCAATGAAAAAACAAAAAAAAAAGGTGGCTCCTGGTAAATTCATGGCCGCTTTTTCGCCAAAACACGGCAATTCCCATGGAATTGCGGTGTTTTTGGCTTGTCTTTAGCCAGCACACAGCAATTGCCATGTAATGGACAAAAAACACCGCAAGCCAATTCCAATTGCTGTGCAGTGACTAATACCCTAATCAATTAAGGTTTTAGCCACTGCACCACAATCAGGATTGCCGTGCGGTGGCTAAAACCCTAATCAATTGAGGTTTTAGCCACCACACCACCATCGGGACCGCCGTGCGGTGGCTAAAACCCTAATCAATTGAGGTTTTAGCCACCGTACCACAATCCTGATTGTGGTGCGGTGGCTAAAACCTCAATTAATTAGGGTTTTAGCTTCTGTGGGGCGCATAAAATTGCCACTGGAACAGAACCAGAAAAAAGGAAAAAACAAAAAAAACAATCAATCAAAAGCAAAACAAAAATAAAAATAAAATAAAAAGAAAGGAATAAAAAGAAAAAGAAAAAGAAAAAGAAAAAGAAAAAGAAAAAGAAAAAGAAAAAGAAAAAGAAAAAGAAAAA
>KN362201.1:0-14220 GCA_000785685.1 Uromyces viciae-fabae
CTGAACATCGGGCCCGCGTGACAAAATTGAGTTTGCGGGCGACTCTGTACAGTAGGATGCCTTGCGCAACTGTAATAAAAAAAGAAAAAAAATAGGAAAAAAAAAGGTTGCCGATGATAAACAATTTTTGAACTTTGTTTTAGAATTTTTTTGGAATTTTTTCTGGTTAGATTTGCCACTATTTCTTATTGGAAAATACTGGAAAATCCAACCAAAAAAAGCTCAAATAAATCTCAAAATGAGCAAAAGATATTTTTGAGTCAAAAAAAAAAAAAAACCGCTTGAAAAGGATCTTCAAGGTGAAACAAACTCAAGAAGAAACTTCAAAAAAAATTCAAAAATTGTTTAAAATTGCTGCCAAAGAAAAAAAATAAGAAAAAAAATAAGAAAAAAAATAAGAAAAAAAAATAAGAAACAAAAAATTAAGAAACAAAAAATAAGAAACAAAAAATAAGAAACAAAAAATAAGAAACAAAAAAATAAGAAACAAAAAATAAAAAAAGATAAGAGAAAAGAAAAAAACCTGAAAAAATAAACAATAAATGAAGAAGTAAATGAAAGTATAACTTAAAAAAAATAAGGAAACAAAAGAAAGAAGAGAAACAAAATAACCATAAAACATGAAATAAAAGAGACAAAACAAGACATCAAAAGAAAAACATAAAGCATAATGATTCTTTTTTTTTTTTCTCTTTTTTTTGTCTTTTTTTTTCTGTTTTTTTTCTCTTTTTTTTTCTGTTTTTTTTTCCTTTCTTTTTTTCCTCTTTTTTTCCTCTTTTTTTTCTTTTTTGTTTCTCTTTATTTTTGTTTCTCTTTCTCTTTGTTCTTTTTGTTCTCTTTTTTTTTACCACTCATTTTTTTGTTTTTTCTTTTGAACTTCTGTTTTTTTATTTTATTTTATTTTTATTTTTATTTTTTTCCTTTGGTACCAGATGCTGGAATCTGATTCAATCATGTTTTTAGTGTGAGTCACTTAATTACAGTGCAGTGTAGGTGGGATGCAACCCTGGATAGTCCCTGCCGAACCCCCTTGTGTAAAACCTGGGCTTTGGGTGTTTTAGCTACATACAAACATCAAGTTATTCACCCAACTGGGGTGTTTGCTACGTGGTACATGAGTACCTTTTTTTTTCCAAAAAAGTTGTATATTGCTATGTCCCACATGAGGACCATTGAAAACAACAAACAAAGGGGTATATTGTATTTACAAGTTATTTCACTGCCTTTTGTATTTTTTTAATGCTATCCTCAACATTTTTAATGTAATTATTATCACTCATTGCCTGCAACATGATACACAAAGTTGATGGCACCCAGACGCATGCTTCACTAGTTTCTGGCTGATTAATATTCATTGCTCCAGTCATTTGGAACAAAAAATGAAGATTGTGAGTGTTGATATGTGCAAAGTTGTATCGGTCCGGGGCCAAGTCCTTGAAGCCAATTGCAGCTGGGGTTGAGGGTGAATGGTGGAATAGTTGCACATGTATGTAAGAAAGTTTTTCTTATTTTTGTGATTCTTTGATGTAGTTGTGTCGGCAATTGTTGTAGCAAAACAACCCTAATATATTTGCTATACACAATGCCTGATTGAGCATACCAAAAGATCAGGACCAATAAGGCCAATCATTTATGATAAGAAAATAAAATCTTACACCTTTTTTTATTACCGCACCGAATTTTCCAGGCTTGAGCGGATTGTCCTGATTGACTTCACCAGTTGAGAGGAAGGCATGTGAATTGAAGTCAAGTGCCACAGCAGTATTTTTTGAGAGGTTCTTCAGGTCCAGTTGAGTTGGTATGTTCCATTGGTGCATACAAGCCTTTGTATTATGTTTGGAATCAACATCCCACAAACAAATCGCCACAATTTTGCTGAAATTTTTGGGCTTGAGTTCGCTGGTTGTCTCATTGTTTTCTGGATTACTGTTGTTCTTTCCTTGCTTGTGTTCATTCCCATGGCGGAGGAGCAATTCACTATCATGATTGCAGCCAATGAGCAGTAAGCCTTCCATTTGAAGCTTCTGAGCCATAACCAACTCAAGTGTTGACTCGCTTGAAAAATAACAGCTATTGTTCTTTGGAATTGTGGCCTCAGCGCTTTCAATAGCTGTTGAAGATTCAGAGGTGTCAGTTTATAGTATGTAGAATCAGCAGATAAGAGTAGCTTATATTCAGGACCTTCAGGATTTAGAAGAATTTTGATGGAAATCTAACTGCTTTCCTGAATCTTGGTTGCTAAATTGTTGTGAATTTCTTCTTCTTCAAGGAGTTGATGACTGAGACTCCAGCTTTCGCCCAAAAGTAAAGCGGCTTCCTTCAGAGATTTTCTTAGGTCTTTATGAGAGGGTTCATCAATGTTAGTGGGATGGGGCTTATAGTAATATTGTTCAGTTATGCTGGTTGAGACACCTATCATGATACAATGGTACGGTTCAGCTATCCAATATATCTTATGTGTCACATAACCATAATAAGTGACAGACTCACCACTGTCCTCACCTTCTACAATTGTTGGGTCACTGGTTTCACCAGGGATTTCCTGCATGTCGGTGAAGAGCACGAGTGCATGTGCTCGCTTTGGAGCTATGGCTAAAAAATTAAGTCAATATCTTTGTTGTTTGGGAACCAGGTCAAGTTTTCAGCAACTTTTGGGTCCGCAGTGAAGTTTTCAGAGAAAGAGTATTGATATCCTGCATTTTGGCGCACCTGGTCAGTGGAATGAATCATTTCAGAAATAAAAATATTAGCTTACCTGAATGAATGTGTTTGGATTTGTCAACATTCAAGACAATTATCAGCCAGAGGGCTTAACTCTGAAAATTCTGGGCTCAATCATACTTCAAAAAAAATTTTTTTTTTTTTTTTTTTTTCTCATCTTCTTAAAAATCAACAAGATCAAAATAAAGAAGACAAGAGTGAAAGAGTTCTGGATTCAAGACACTGGTATTTTATTTTTCTCAAAAACTCAATCAAATCATCAATTAACTAAAAGAAAACACTTTTCAATTTCATTTTTTATTATTTTTATTTTCATTTTTTTATTTTTATTTTTCAGTCTTAATCAGATTCAAAGCAAAAGCTAGCACCAGTCCATATATTGGATCAAAATAATCTTAACCATTGGTATTTCATTCTCAATATTTTTCATTATTGAAAAATTAATCAAATTAACTCATCAAGAACAAAATTTATTTCTTAATCATTTTTCAGTCATAAAAAATTAGTTGAAAATTTTAGTCTATCTTATTTTTATCAGAATCTGTCCTTAAGGTAGCGCTTTTTATTCTTCTTCTCATGTTTCATTCTTTTTTCTTCATTCTTGTTATTTTTATTTTTTCTGACTGAAATACATCCTTAAGTTTCCAACTTATTAGGATTTAGGCATCTTAACCTTTCCAGACATTATACTCTTGAAAATAATGAATATTTTAGGCATCATCTGCCTAGCTTCCAAAACAGTAAAGTTGGGTAAGATAACCCGCATCCATCCAAATATGTGCTCTCAGGCTTCTGTCCCATGCTTCCATGGCATCAAAGGGAATTTGGATAGTATTCACAATGTGAAATGATTAATCTGAGAAGAGAGTGAGCGAGCAAAGCAAAGATCTTTTGGCTTTGATGTGATATCCCATTTTGGTCAAGAGACATTATCCCTCCAGTTTATTTCTGTTGCTCTCTGAGATATTTGTGCCATTGAGTGAGGAAGAAGTGAGAGGTATATACTAATACAATTTGATCAAAGTGACTGATTGTCTGATTCAACCAGGCATCACAAAGTTCTCCCATTATGAAAAAATAAATTGCCAGACCAGTACATTCTTGGTCTTCTAATGCAATCTTCAGAGTATCTTTGTTCAAAACTCGGTATGCACAACCATTTTACTTTTCATCAGAGTTAAAAACATCCTTGGTGTATAGCAATGATTTGTTGCTGTTTACAATAACAGAAAGGTAAAGTATAGAGAACCAAAACTTTCCAAAACACAACAATCAAGCACCTGAAAGTAATTGATTCACGCTAGTTTTTTGGGCATGCTTTGGATCTTGAATTCCAACTAGAGGAAGTGGTGGGCTCCCAAGCAAAGGGATTATCAGTTCTATTCCATGAACAGGGTTATTGTATTTGTAGTGAGATTCTGAGAGTTGATTGAAATCCATTTGAGCTGCAAGATCATTTGCAGCGCCATCAGAACTAAGGGAAAAAACCTTCATCCCTACATTATTGCATAGTGCTAGGACCTTTTTATGAATTTCAAGTATGTCTGCAGCACTCTCTTTTTCTTTGCTGGCAAGAAGAGCTACAACATAGGTAGGAATTCCTGGAAAAGGCACCTGGATTGTATAAGCCCGTATTTTTGAGCAGAAATCCTTTTTAGCAATGATATTCTTGGTCAAATTCTTGAGATGCTCTTCAGAGTCAAATTTGATTTCTCCTCCCTGAGCACCAACAAGGAAACCATTGTGAATTCGCAGACTGTTTGATTGGAACCTATTGCAAGGGGCCCCAAGTATTTCAAATCCTTTTAGTGTCAAAGCGATTCGCTCAAAGTTCACTAGCGCAAGTCCATCAGCCAGCTGAAATGAATTCTTGGCACAAAGATCTCTCTGAATTTGAAGAGACCAACCAGCAAATGTTTCATGAGAAAAATTTTTTCCTTGAGGGCTCATTGCAGCCATCGTCATCAAGAAATCATCAAATTGTGGTGAAAAACAAACACCAGTCAATGCTTTTCCTGCTCTTTCTTTTCCGTGCCGTACAGAAACAGCCATGATAAGACCTTTAAAGGGCTCAAGATCATCAAATTTCCCTGTGTCTGCTTGGGCCCCAAAAACCCTCCAAAAGCTTTTATTGTTTTTCTTAGTGGCCTTTTCAAGACTAGTAGCCAGTATGTTGAATTGCTTGTACATCCTGCGCTTTTCTTGAAAAGGGTCTCCAGCTATTAATCTTTTGGTGATGTGCTTCAGGTTCTTGCTACATGTTTACGTACAGTTGATTGCAGTAATGAGAGAAGCCTCTTTACAAATTGGACGGCACTCATTGCAGATAACCAATTTTTGACCAGCCTTTGCTGCAACAACCTTGATACATCGGGTTGAGTGAATTGATTGACACCCATCATTTCGCCTAATCTCCCAAGTTGCCTCTTTAACCATGGTGTCTTGAAAGATTTTCAACTGAGGTATAGTAAGTTCTGAGTCTTGAGTCTTCCCAAAAAGTCAATGGCAAATTTCATGTTGCGGAGGACCACTGTGATAGATTGTTGGAGAGCCATAAATTCAGTCAATCAGCTTCTTCTTGGCACGTGGCCATTCCCAAGTTTCATCATTGCTCCCAGGACATACCATCTCCTTGATCTGGACCTTAGTAGAAGGCTTGTTGGATGATCCCGCTGGTTGTTTGGAGAAGAATGCAGTGATGGGTATTTGAGTTCTCATCTTTCTTGTCTGCTTCATACATGGATCCAGCACAAAATCAATATAGCTAAATTAGTATTGACACAAGTCTAGAATTTGAAAATATTATAAAAACCTTACATACCAGTCTTCCAGTGCCTTTGCGCGCTCTGTACCCTGCCATGCAGGAGGACAATGGGATTTTCTTTGTTGCAATGACAATGAAAAATCCAATCTTTTCCTTTCAAAGTAAATCAAAATTTCTTGCACAACACTCCATTGTTACTGAGGGGGAAGAATTTGAGGAACTTGATTTCTTCTGTTTTTTCTTCCATGATTGTGAAGTCCCTATTTGTCGAGTAGTGCTTGTTTGGTTGAGACTTGAAAAAAGGGTAGTTTGGTTGCAAATTTTTGGGTTTGGTCTTGGAAAAAGTGAAAAAAATCAGGGCACAGTAGCAGAAGAGGAAATAAGTAGGGATTCACATACAGTTGGTTTTAAAAAAAAACTAGTGATTGGTTGGGTCAAATTAAACTTTTTTGGGTCTTGAAAAAAAAAATGGTTGAGGTGAGGCTAGACTCTTAACAGGTCTCGGCCCCCCTCAATCAAGCGATGGTGGTGACGGTGGGTGGTTGGTTTGTGGGATATGGTTGGGTATGGGATGGTTGAGGTGAGGCTAGACTCTTAACAGGTCTCGGCCCCCCTCAATCAAGCGATGGTGGTGACGGTGGGTGGTTGGTTTGTGGGATATGGTTGGGTATGGGTGGTTGAGAGTCAGACGGAACCGAAATTCCAGGCCTTCAAAATTGACCTACGAAAAAACCCGAGCACCCTATAAGGGTGTTCAAAGTTGACCCCGCCGTCATGTCACTTCCGTGACATGACAGCAGAAGACATTTTTTGGCTTGTGACATGAGGTCATGCTGCCATGCAACTTGGAATCCCCTTTTTTTCCTATCCCCAAGTCTTCAAGCTGACCCTCTGCGTTAACTCCTGCGGTACCAACTCCCATGGTTCAATATTCAGCCCGTTAAGGAATTTCTCAACGATCTCAAAATCGTTCTGTCCGTAACTCTTTGGAAGCTCAAGCTTATCAAGAGATCAATTTCATGTCAAGTATGCGGGGCGGACACAGGTGGTCGGGGGGTGCAAATGGGCAAGGGTGTTCTGCCATCATGTCACTTCCGTGGCATGACGGCAGGGTCAACTTTGAACACCCTTTATATATGGCTAGATTCTGCTACAACTCACACAAGTAGGTTTTTTTTTCTCAAACCCAAAATGGCAAAATAGCTACGTATCACATAAGTATGTTCTTTGAGAAAAAGTCTGAATCTGCTACGTATACAGTTGTTTAGACAAGTATGTTTTAGCGAAAAAAAAACCTTCTACGTGCCACACAAGGGGGTTTAACAGGGACTATCCGGGGTCCTGGTGGGATAGATGGAAAAGGATGGTTGGATTAACAAATAAAGGGAGTGTGGTTCACTTAGGAATCTTGAGGAGTTGAGTGGATATCATAGGGTAAGCGTCACATGCATTACTGAATCATGGGTTTGATTCAAGGTGATAGATAGGCTTTAACCACTCAGGCTGACCACTCGGGCTGAGTGCATGGTCCAAATTTACCAAAGACTTCAAGTAAAACTTTTTTTTTTTGCCACACTATGGCTAAAAGTTTCATGCCACTATTTCATAAGTGGTAAATTGCCTGACTCATTTCTAAGCCATAGCTTCCCATAGTCCAGTCCCCATGCTTTTACATGGTACTCTGGGTGATTGCATGGCTGGCCTGAGAAAATCGGCATTGTTTGTTTGAGCTAAAATCAACGTAAAGATTAAAATGATCTCGGATATAATTTTTCTTGATGTTTCTCTAAGAAAATGAAATAAATAAACAAATTAAGGAAAAAAATCCCATCAAAACATTTCTCGAATTTTTAGTTGTGAATTTTTGAGACTTTGAATTGAGTTGATGAATTCATCATCTTTTTGATTTTGATTGTGAGTGATGGGATGAAGTGAATTATTTTTCATATGAGAAAGTGAATCAATATATCTATCGATTACATCATCTAATCTAGCCGCTGGAAATCCATTTGTCGCTGTTTCATCTCTATTCGTATTCGATTTCGTTAGCGCGAAATCATTCATTTCGTCCGCCTCTTGTAGCCATTGTTCAATGATTTGTGAGGCTTCAATGGTTAAAAATGATAATGTACGATCGATATGCCATGGTGGTAGCTGTTTGTCAGAGTAAACAAAAGAAGAAGAAGATTCTTTGTTATTAATAATTTGAATGCAACTGCGCTTCTTGAAATTAATATCAATCACCTTGCTTGAGATCAACTCATCAACTGATTCCCATATTGTTTGCCAGGGTAGCCCAGTTTCCCTGAGAACTGAACTAACCCAATGTTGATTTCCTGGCAAAGGATTGTCAAACGCATACTTCTCTAGAAGGCCAAAAATCATGGCTTTGGTTAGAAAAAAAAAGAAGCATGGTGAGATGAAGATTGTCAACACAAAAAATGAGCAAGTTAACTAGGTCAAATTTTGGATAAGAGAAGTGATAGAAAAAAATAATAAACTTGATACGGTTGCTTACAAGGATTAAAAGCGATGTCTGAGGGGTAAAATTTTCTACCCAATTGTGACACTTTATTAGCAACACCCTCGACGCCAGATAGTCCACCACGTTTACCTTCATGAGCTAAAGGGAGTTGAAATATACAGAACGCAGGTGAAGTATAAGAATTTTTCATGCTTTATCCCCGAGAATATCAGAAAGGGAGAGACCTTGTTCAATAATAGCTAGCCAAACAGTTTGGATCAAATTCACATCTCGATGATCTGATACGTGAAAGATTAATAGAGTACATTCCAATAGTCCCAATGGCTCAACTATATCTCTATAAAGCTAGTAGGAATAAAGGATCCTCAAGTTAGCTCCAACTTTGATATAGAGATTCCCAAAACACAGAAAAGATTATCAGAATGCATGTTAAGGAAGGATGTCAAAACCTACTTCGCTGATCGTTAATAATTTGGACTGCAAGACTTGTAAAATAATTTCTTTAGATTTAATCATACTTTGCTCTCCATCATGGTTAGACTGATTTAGCTGAAATTGATCATCATTCAAATCTAAAACGCTTTGTAAAACTTCAACTTGAACTTGAGCAACTTCTAATTTCTCTTCGATATCCGTCAAGAAACTGAAGACTTCTCCATTCTCACTCTTGGTAATCAAATTGGGTGTTGACTTAGCATTACTGACCGCCAATGAGAGGTATTCAATTCTTCTTGATAGCGGCAAATTTAATCTGGGAGAGAGGTCAAATTATTATTATGTTTTTTTTTTTTTTTGATAAGGTGGTAAAAAAAATAACAGGTAGCAAACCCTTCCTCACTGGCTAAATTAGCCAAGATTCTAGCCGCTTCAAAAAAAGCCGAATTACGAGTATAGTACTGCCACAGGAGGTCAGCCTTTGACAAAGTGATAGGAGGCGCTCGAAGAAAAGCTTCCAAGAATGGTGTTTGGGACTAGATAATTAATTTCGTATTTCCAGTGGCGCATATTATCAGCTCCACGATCTGATTGAGGTTGGCAAATATACTCAAGCTTACCTCGAAGAGGGACATAGTTTTATCCTGTTCTAACAGCCAATCGTAATAACGGTAGTGAAAGAATTCATCATCGCTAGTTAATGCTAATTGAATCGCGTGGTCGAGGACAGATGACAACTCGGCAACTATCCAATAAAATGAAATTAAAAATCCAATAGCACAGTTAATTTATTGTGAAAACATGTTGAAAAAAGTAAGGGAAATCTTTAGAAGCTAACCGGTCAAACCACTCGAAGTCAAAGCATTTAAATCCACAGCAACGATGGCGTTTTTAATGCACAAGTAACATTGATCAATCAAATCATACACTGTTGAACGAGCGTCACCTTTGGGTTGACCTTCTTTCCAAAACGATAATGCTTGTTTACTCGAATCCCACACTTTGGCACAAGTCAAAGACAACTCAACTACGCCATCCAGGAAACCGCCCTCAATAAATTGAGAGCAAGCATCTTGTAGTACTTCTAATGACATATGTTTTGATCCTTTTTGAAATAAACTTTTTTCAAAATGGTTTGTCAGGGAAACACAGTCACAGAACGTGAACATTTCCTTCTCAAACAAATGTAAGAAATTTCTATAAATCGAATTAACTGACCGAAGAGCTTCTCGAGACCAAGTGCGTTTGTCTGGAACATTAGAGCTTTCTTTTGCTTTATTTAGAGCCTCGACTGCCTTCAAATGGGAATCTCGTTAGTGCACGCTCATCTGGAAGAAAAGACCAAAGAGTAAAAGAAGATAAAGAAAAAGACCAACTTTATAAAGTAAAACATCATCAGAAGTACAAAATGTGCCACACCTCAGTTGAAGAGTCTCACTAATAGCATCAACACTAAATGATTGATTTATTTGTTGATTAATCAAAGTTTTCACCAGTTCACGAGCGCAATCGCGACCACTTTGACTAGTTATGAAGTCTCGATAAGTTAAATTTAATAACGTCTCAGTTACCTCTCGAGGAGAACTGATGAATAATAAAAATATGTCAGTAAACTATGTTTGAAATATATGTATAATCTTTAGGTTTCCGCACAGACTTTGGGTTGTATACTAAGCAATAACTTACGCGTCCAATAATTCATTCAATTTATAATCTATAAGAAGATGAATAAATGATAATGCCTCTACGGCTTGTGTCAGTAAAACACGCAATCCAACGATAGAGGCCTGTTCCAAGTTGTAAACGGCTGAATCGGTTCGGGCAGCACTCCGTACATCTGGCATTGACGTTAATAAAACCGTCTCACTAGGTCCATATTGAGCAATATCAGAATCAATCAAAGTTTTTCATGGTTACACGGAAACTCTTTATGTGATGGAATGTAGTTTCTAATTGTTTTAATTTTGTAAAGAATAAATAAAATTGATTTACTTTTCAATGAATTTTCGAAGTGATTCCAGTTCTGTTTGAACTTGAGTTAAAAGTCGTTCCGACAGATTGGAGATTGGTTTGGCTGGATTAGACGGGCTGAAAGATGAATTTGTGTGGAGTTTTAATATTAGGGTTGTATAAATATAAACAGTTGAGGGGGACTTGGGGAATGAAGGGAGATGAAATCAAAAAAACGCCAACCTCAGCACCAATACCTTTTGTTTCCAGATTGGACGGACAAGCCATGCCATATACAAGGCTATTCCTTCATGTTTACCACTGAAACAAAACATCTTGCCATCCCCAAGACTAAATGCATGGCCATCTTCGTTATCAAAGTGATGATCAAATGTCAAGATTCAATATAAATATACGTGGGTAAATCGATAAAAATTTAAAAAACTAGAAGAAAACCAACTTTGGTGGAGAAAAGTAAAGGAAACAAGACTAACAAGCCTGGGGAATGCCACTCGAAACGGAAATCTCCGGCCGACCAGAAGATTCGATCAGTAATTTTTTAGCTTGTTGCATCGTTTCGGGGCTTCGATGATGACCGGCCGGGAAAATGTTGCTCAACTTTCCATTAGAATCCGTTGTTGGATTGGTATAAGTTGGTGATTCTCCCACTGCGATACTTAGACTCATTGCGCATGTTTGATCTCGCCCAAACCTCAAGGTGAAGAAAAAAGCAAAAAAAAAATTAATATGGTTGCTTTTATATTATAATGCATCGTCTAAGAAAAGTTACTTACTGATCCCAAAAAAGAGCTAATTCTTGTTCTTTTCCGGGCATTTGATTGAGTAATTCAGCTAAAGTATCAACAGGCCGTTGACTTGATAAGACAGTGATACCCATATTAGATAAGATCAGCCATTCTTGTTGAGGTCCAGCAAGTTGTATTGGGTGTAAATTGTCTGTATCACATGATGGGGTTGAATGAGTGATTGCCCATGCATGACCTTCGATCTTAATTGGACTGGCGACTTCAAATATTGTAGATTGAAAAGATTGCTGCTGTTGTTGCTGTTGTTGCTGCTGTTGGATTGAGACAGAAGGATAGGTTTGAGCTGCGGTTGATGTGGAACTTGCTTGTTGTAAATGATGAGCTACATCAGGTGCCACGACTATGATGAAGTTGTGCTCAGAATCAACAGTGTGGGAGGAAACCCAAAATCCACTAGGGGATGTGTAATGCGAGTATGAAAGATTCAATGGACTAGGAATTGTTGTCATGCCGGCTTCTGCTTCATCACCATCTTGAATTTGAGTTTGATTGAGCGAAAGTCGAAAGCTAGATGTATTTGAAAGCTGATGATCTCCTCTTGACTGGTTGATATTTGGTGCTGAATGACGAGGTGGGAGTCGGACGTGACATAGCCAAAGGGAACTTGGAGCGGTATCCGGGTCATTCAAAATCCCAAGAGCAGTAGCTGAAAAGCCGTAACCATAAGCTCTCTTCGCATGTGAAAAATACATTCGAACGCCTTGACTAGTGACGGCAACCAAACCCACACGACCTCCCTCCTGTCGAGTGATGATATGGAGTCCAATGATTTCAAAAGTTCGAGGATCTAATAGTGGACCAGCAGCAGGACACATAACGAGTGCTTCTCTTACGATATTTGATACACATGCTACCTCAGTTGGAGAATCGAGTCCAGAAGTACCCAAGCTTAACATGATGATGGAACCAGTTTTGAGTAAGACATAAATTAAATTGCGCTCTTGATCAATGTTGATTAAAAGAATTTTAGGTTGAGTGACCGATTTCAACCAAGTAGGTAATAAGCTACTGAGAGTTCCAGCACCTTTTCCACCACGTGAATGATTGACTAGTGAACATCTTTTTTTAAACCAGCCTTCTTCAGAGCGGTATTCAAATTCAAATAATTCATTACCGTCGATCTGACCAGATTGAGAATCGGTGGATCCAATAAGAAATATTCGGCCCGATGTATTATGGCAAAAGATTGAAGTAAAGACGATACCATCGGTGGCAACTTCTAAACCAGTGAGATAAAGCGATAATTCAGGATTACAAGTTGAGGAAGATGATTTTAATGATAAGCCGACGATAGTGACAGTCAATGGGGTTGCGATAACTAAAAGATGATGAATATCTGAAACGAAAAGCCCTGTAAAGGTGAAGAATTGTGATATCAATGTCAAATACATATTTTTTGAAAAAAGAGTTATGATGATGATGAATTTTTTCAATATTATTTTGGCGAACCTGGTTTGGGTGTTGCTATGGCAATAGCTGAGATGATTTCTTCTAATTGTTCGAAGCTAGCGAAGTCATTTCCATCACGATAATCCCATAAAAATAAACGATTATCTACGGTGAACCAAGCGCGTTGTATTTCAGGGAAAATTCCCATTAAACAGCGATGCTGTTGAATATCATACTGATCGAAGAGGATATCGGGCAGATTGATGGTACGACGTTTAATTAGGGGTGCCCAGGTGGGATTATGAGGAATTGAGTACTCGGAAGAAGAATGATCTAATGAAGCAGGACAAGAATGAAATGAATAAATCAGTGAATATAATAAAAAAAAAAGAAAATAGAAAGGATGAATATCTGAGATGACCTTTGAGGGAAGAATCAAGTTGTTTAGGTTGATTCAACTGAAGATTTGAATTTAATCTGTCGTCTATAATTTGAGTTGCTGAATCAAGTTGAAGAAACAAAGATTTTTGAGAAGAACTTGAATTCAAAAGTTGATTTGCCATTTAAAAAATAAAAAATAAAATAAAAAAATAAAATAAAATAAAATAAAATAAAATAAAATAAAATAAAATAAAATAAAATAAAATAAAATAAAAAAAGGGGAAAAAAATCTGACTCTAAACCTTGAAAATCCTCTGAACCTTGAAAATCCAAATCAATCTTCACCATTCAATTACACCTCACATTGTTTAAAATTTTTTTCTCTTCTCCCAACCCATCATGGATTCCTCCATGATGGGAACAACTCCAACCCCACCACAAAATACATCAACCCCTGAACTCACATGCCCTAGCATTGATTTACTCAAAAACATCTCAAAGAAAACCAAGAATGGTTATATGATTTCATTTGAAGACCATGTCAAACTAATCAATACAATGAACAAGGAACATTTTTTTTTTTTTAATTTCAGTAAATCAAACAAGATAGAAAAGGAACAAGAAAGACAAAAAAATAAAGAAGAACTAAAACTACAACAAAAAAAATATGATGCAATTTTAAATCAGTTGAGAGAGAAAATAGAAGAACTTAACAAGAAAATTGAATTGAATGAAAATTTAATCAACTCACATAAAAAAAATCCACCTCAAATACTCCAACAACCCGCCCTCAACATGCAATCTAGCCAAACACTTGCTCGGAACTCATTGCCAGCTTGCCCGGCCGCGGCACAAGCAAGCTGGAGCGAGATAACTCGCGGAAACAATGTCAGCATCTGAGACTATCAACATACTCCAGAGAAGCTGCATTTTATTTTTATTTTCATTTTTATATATTTCTTATATTTTTTACTTATTCTCATAAATATACCAGAAAGGGGATTTGAAACAACTATTTCTTAGTGTAGAAGTTAAGCAACAGCTTTGATGTTTATTCTACATCAGAACCCAGGTTCAACTCCCCTTGAGGACATAAAAACAACTGTTATTATTGTTATAGAAAAAATGCATTTGTAAATAGAAAATAACTTTCCATTTACAAGATAAAATAAAGTTTAATTAATCTTCCATTATTGGCAGATTAATTTGCATAAATTCAAAATTATCAAGGTAAATTATTTACCATGATAATTTAACTTGAATTAATC